>NW_022045953.1:217510-228698 GCF_001654015.2 Drosophila navojoa
TATACATACATATATATATATATATATATATATATATATATATATATATATATAAGCATACTTATTTCATACATAGCTACTTTAGTCTACTCAGCTCAGCTTGGCATGTTTATTGCCGTTGTGGCGGTCTTCGGCGGAACAATAAAACGAAAACACCTAACAAACACCCAAGTACCATAAAAAGGCCATTAAAACAATATCAATCGGCTGCCCACGAATGCATAATACTCGCTCGCAGCTGCCCCGAGGGAATTCAGTTGTGCGCTAAAAATAATAGCATAACTTGCAATATGTTTATTTAATTTACTTAATTTTGTTTAGTGAAAAAAAAAAAGTAAATAAAATTGTTGATTAGAGTTCCAAGAGCTAGTTTATGAGTTATTTTATTTTTATAATGATAAAGTAATTTGTGCCATAGTAGCAAACCGAATATACTCCTTTTACTTTGACAGTAGATGCTCTGATGCTTTAGATGAACTGACAATCATAAAACATTTCAATAGATATTGTAGTGATAGAGCAGCTTCCCTATTAGCATAACAATTATTTTTAAATGCTTCAATATAATAATAATAATAATAATAGATGATTCTTCTAAGGCAAAAACCCACTTTAAAGTATGTTTTATATATTTCAAATTCAATTTAGTTTCAACTCATTTGCAGTCACAAAATGCTAATGCCTGAATAGTGCTTTATAAATGAGCCTGAAGCCAGAACGAACTTTGCTTGCCTGCGGACGTGTGGGCTGGCTGAGAAACTTTCCTCAGTTGTTTATGGCACACTAGGGCATCGAAGAGAACAGGGACAAATGAGTCCAGGCAGAATGCAAGTGGGGAATCGGCATTGTGGCCTGTTGTTGGCTTGGCCAATTTAAACGCCTGCAGCCTGTTGCGAGTGCTACGTTTTGGTGTGTCAAATTAAAGAAATTTTCTCCAACTGCCTTGATAGTCGTACACACATTATCGTGTCTCAATTGGGCGATTTCATTAATAGATGTTGGAGCACCGTCTGCTCGCCGGGTCGATACGAATGACCTTCTGAGTGAGTGGACCTGGCGTTCATTTAAAGGTTCAACCAGCAAGCGAGCACTTTAATTTGCCCACACAATACGCCACAATATACAATGCAACTAAATGTCAGGCAATCAGGAATTTACGAGCTGCCGGAGCTGCCGGAGCTGCCAAGCGGCCATCAAACTCATATAAAATCGAAATCAAATAAATGGCCAACATTTTGAGCGACAGATTATAAAGGACAATTCTGTGAGTTATGCGTGCCGCTGCAAAATATGGCCATTTGTATATATTTTACTGTTGCCGAAATTTATGCAACTGGCTCGGCAGCGTTGTCATTGAAGTGTTGCCATCATTGCTTCAGCATGGACAGACCATTTGAGTGATTGGCTTTCAACTGCAGATGATGTCCATGTGGTGCAAAATGTAGATTATTTGTCACATAATCAGTTGGGAAATTCCATTACGTTCAATTCAAGTCGTAAACAATTTTGCCTAATGGCCATAAGTAAACAGCAACAACAACAACAACAGCAGCACTGATGTCCTGTTACCATAAATAGCTGGGCTGACATCAAATCATAATAAAAAACAAAAAGCAACACAACTGCTTTCAAATTAAACAGCCACGCGCGTCACATTTCGCCTCGTTTCCGTTTCCGCTTCCGCTATTTTATTGAGAATAACGTCACATTGAAAGTTGGTCCAAATATTTGTAGGCCATGCAGGAGATAATAAAGCCATAATTCGGTACCAACTGAGACGAAGTGGCAAAACTGGATACCAATTTATATACACATATCAAATGGAATCAAATGATAAGCGATTATTTCGCTTGATTTCAAGGTCTTGCTTTGCCTGTACATCGTGCGTGGTTCCTGCACATGATTTAGCTAATTCACAAACCCTGATTAACGTTTCTGATTTGATTTCCATGATTGAAGTAGTTTCTTGCTGAATCAGTTGGAACTTTTCAGCTATTCTTATATCATGTATATCTTTTATATTGATATATCAAAAAGTTTATATTTCATATTTTATTCAAAAAATAGTATTCACAATTCCTTTCATTCACATTTGCAATGCAGTCAAATTTCAGGCTAAGACTATTCAAAAATAAGTTGGTAATTTACAGTTTGCCCTTTGAGCAATTTAGCTTAGTTGATGCGATTTGACACAGCCGCCTGTTGCGCGTAGTTGGCCAACCATTTGCCGACTTGACCCTGATTGAGCTCCAGCCACTTGATGTTGGCCTTCACCGTTTCCAGTGCCCGCTGACGCGCCGCAGTGCCAGCACCTGCTTCTGGATATTTGGCAAAGAACTGTTGCATCTCCTCCAGTTTGGTTTGCGTTGCAAAGCGCCCGGTTATTGTAGGAATAATATTACCCAAAGTGCGCTCGTTGATGCCAAAGCGCTCCACTAGCCGCTCCCAGTTTTCGCGCACATAGTCCCAGACAAGGCTCTGGCCAACTGGATTGGCAGAAATTTGTCCCAGCAATGAGAAATAGTCTTGGCGGCGCACATTCTTTTCGTCCCAGGCCAAATTGATGTAGCGTTGCAGCAGCCAAGGCACCTTTATAGCTGCCAGTGCATTCATCAGCTTCACTTTCTCCTGGGCGTCGGGCTCAGACAGATAGAGTTGCCAGACCTGGTCCCAGGCGGCTTCAGTGTTCACTTCTTGCAGACCAAAGTAGTAGACAACATCGCGCACATCAGGACTAGGACGCGTATCGGGATTGGTCAGCCACTGCTTGAACAAAGTGGCAGCCTGCTGCAGCGAGCTCTCGTGTCCGACTCTGCAAGCAGCATTCAGCACCTTGTTGCGCAGTTTACTGCAAAATTTAATTGACATTTCAATAAATAACAATGGCCAAGCGTTAATGAAGTGTCATATTTACTTTTCCAAATGATCCGTGCCCACGGTAAAGGTCAGCTTCTCCACAATTGGTGACAGCAGTTTGCGGGCGTACGTTGTAAAGTCCTTGTAAAGGCTCGTGTAGTAAACACGGTTTCTGAGCGACGTCAGTGAAGCGGTGCCCACGCTCCAAGGCACGTAGTCCTTCTCGTCTTCGAGGTATGTGCTTAGGTCTAGCGCAATGGTGTAGTCCAGCTGTGCTGCATCCGCCAAGGCATTGGCATCGTTCAACAAATGTGCACGATCCGCTGTGCTGAATGTTTCCCGCGAATTCTTCAGAGCTTCAAGCAAGGTTTTCCATTGCTCCTCGGCATAGTTGACACGATAGTAGCCCACCTGATCCTTGTTGAACTTTACCCAACTAACAGTGCTTGGCACAGAGATGACAAGCTGGTTATCGTTATAGCTGAATATTGTGGTCTTTGGCGTGCTGTCCGCGCTTGTTATGTAGGTTATTGGTATGGACCAGCGATAGCTGTAAAGCAAATGAAAAGAATTGAGTGTATTGCGCAGATTGATTGCGCAATAATCACATACTTGAAGGAAGACGGCTCGACCTCAACATTATAGTCATCCTGATTGGCTAGAAAACGTTTCTGTTTCAGTCTGTAATTGTTTCCATCCTTCACCACCTCAACCACTGGCAGTCCCATCTGTTCGGTCCACGTTTGCATGATTTGCCTGCAAGCAAGAGATTAGTTAGATAATCTGATCTCGATAGATGCAACTCAGTAGCTGCGTTGACATACTTGACATCAAAGTCGAGACCCTCTTCTTCCTCAACGGCCGTCAAATAATCTTCGGTGGTGGCTGTGCTATATATATGGCGGTACAAATAGCGCGTGGTGGCGTTTTTCAGTTTCTCCTCGGTCACAAGATTCTCCAGCATGCGCACCAAAGAGGCGCCCTTAGAGTAGGTGATGGTATCGAAGTATTCGGTGATCTCAGCAGGACTCTCAATCGTTTTGACAATGGGATGTGATGCAAGCGTGGAATCGATCTTCAGCACTGGATGCAGCTCGTCAATCACAAATTGATTCAACTGTGCGTAGAAAATTATAATATAAGCAAGAGAACAAACTGAGCACAGAGAACTCTTACCATATCCCAATCAGGGTGCATGTACTGCACGCCCTTGTACTCGATGAATGAGGCAAAGCCTTCGTTGAGCCACAGATCGTTCCACCATTTCATGGTGACCAAATTGCCAAACCATTGATGGGCCAGTTCATGGGCAACGACACTGGCAACGCGTTGCTTGTTCGCGCTGGAGCTGGTCTTCTCATCGTACAGCAGCGCCGTCTCCCGGTATGTGACCAGACCCCAGTTCTCCATGGCACCGGAGACAAAGTCGGGTATGGCAACCATATCCAATTTGGGCAACGGATACGAAATGTTGAAGATATCTATATAATATTCAATAACGCCGGCGCCAGTATCTAAGGCGTATTGGGCCTTCGGAATCTGTGCTTTCGGCGCAAAAACGCTTATGTCGATGTTGGTTCCTCCAATTTTTTTCGAAATATGCGCAAAGTCCGAAACGACAAAGGCAGCCAAATAGGTGCTCATGGGCACTGTCTCCTCGAATGTCACCTCAGTCAGATCGCCCTCAATGTGTTCGCTCTGCAAGGGGACGTTATTAAAAAGAGTTCCTTGTTGACCATATTTGTCTTCACTTACGGCAACTGGCATATTGGAGAGCACGTGGTATTCACTCCCACTGGGACGGGCAACAGTGATGACAAACTGCGCCTTTAGATGCGGCTCATCGAAACAGGGGAAGGCTCTGCGCGCATAGGTGGGCTCGAATTTGGTGGAAATGATATGTCTGTAAACAAATTAAGCATATTCATTTATTGCTAATATACAACAACCAATTGAATTAGAGAAAGGTTAGTCATTGGCCAAATTATAGTGCATGCATGTGGGGTTAGCTCATAAAAGACATCAAATCTGCGTCTACCTGCTGCGATTGGTCACCGAATCGTAGTATGAGCTTTGGTACATTCCGGTTAAGCGATCGACCAATGAACCATTGAATTTCAGATGCAAAGTATAGTTGCCCACCTCCAGTGGCTGATCGAATTCGCTCACCCAATACTCGAGATCGGGATGGGCAAAGCTGAGCGTTGGCTTGATCTCCGCCAATAGAGCACCCGAATCATCCAGGCGCTGCAGTTGCCCATGGCTCACATTTAATTGATTAATATGCACGGGTATAAATGCGATGGGATCCAGTACTTGTAAATAGATGCTAATGTTGCCCGTATAGCTCTTCGCATCGAAATCGGGACGCAAATCCAACTTGTATTTTTGCGGCTGAAGCGCCTTGGGCAAGCGGTAGGTGAGCTTCTGCAGTACACGGCTAACAGCTCGAATTTCAGGTGATATGGCGGCCATGGCGTGTACTTTTCTTGTTGTTGGCACTTGGGTGGTGTATGCTCGATTATCTGTGTTTTTTTTTTTTATTATTATTATTAATTGTTTATCAGTAATTTATAAATTAGTACAAAGTTGTATTTTTTGCAACTCAGCGCGTCGAACAGCTGCAGCGTTATCGATAACGATATCGATAACGCAGCACAGTATGCTGAGCAAAGCACAAGTAAGCCATGCAAAGCTGATTGCTATGAGAGTGCTGTTGCTTAGCGCGCACTTGCTCATTTGAGTTGATAAATTTCGGGAAATTGAAACGAACCTGAGAGCACACTCAATATTGGCTTGGTGGACAATAACTGATCACGATCCACATATATGGTGCGTACTGTATCATTAAATACAGTTAGACTGCCAGCACTGTTCGCCTGCTGCTTCAGGTGCTCATCGGCAATATTTTTGCCCACATAAACCAGTGCGCCCAGCAGAAAAGTGCAGAGGACCAAGAGGAACACACAAAACGCGACCAGCGTGAGGACCGTGTTGCTTGGCGATTTCTTGTGCACGCGAGTCGTATCCTTAATGCGATGATTGTCGTCTGTGGAGAGGCTGCTGCGTGGACGCACGTTTTTTGTCGCATACATGCCGACCTGACTTTTGTTGCTTGTTCTTTATTTATAATTGAGACTATTTGGTTTAATTTGTAATTGTGCACTATTTAAACTGATATTCAAACATTTATGACGACTGAGCGTGCTATAATAATTGAACGGCGATTAATGTAGATACCAGGTATCCAGAAGTTTACACTGTAGCCTGATTAAGTTATGTTTCAACTAAGAGCTGGCCTTGTATTCCACCAATTGACTGTAACTTTGAAAATAACCAAGTAACGACAATTGGCATTTAGTTTTTCTTCACTTGGTTTACTAAATGTTACTAAAATTAAAATATATTCCGCGATAATTGTAAGAATGTAGCTTAATTCGTAGATAGTTTGAATTGTGCTAAGGTATCTTAAAAATGTGTTGCTTTCGCTTGACGCTCGAAAACAACCGAAAGCTATTAGCACAACATTCCTCTGAGTAGATAAGTTTACGCGAACTGAACCCAACTCCGAAGCCTAGGCTGCCACTGGGTTTTCCTATTTCGTAATGAAATCTTACACTTTGGTATAAATAAACCGTTATCAAGTTATCATTGAAATCGATATATACGTATCTCCGCTACATTCTGTAAACAGGATATTTTTCTATTGATTATCATTTGATAACATGGGACAGCTGTTATGTATGTATGTTATATTCACAAATTATTAATAAAACAAAAATAATATCACCAAAAAAATGTTTATATCTGTAGGCCTGATCAGTATTTTGCCATCGTCACCTGTAATTTGAGCTCTTCATAAACAGGCCAAATTACAGACGTGGCTATTATCACACTTTCCGTCTGTTAAGCCCTATAAACACAGACAGACTTATGTATGTGTATACATAACATTCGCTTGTCGCATTTGATACGATTTTCATTCAAAGTTGATGCGATTTTGTCTCCACTGCAGATCAATCAAATGTAATTTTCAGGCTGTCACGTAATTGAGTCGCTCTGTTCGCCTTCTCTGTGTAATTGTAGCCAAGTTTAAGTCTTTTTCTGTCATTGTTGTTGTTGTTGTTGCTGCTGTTATTATTATTGTTGTTGCTGTTGTTGTCGGCAAACCGCAATGCTGTATTACAAATTTCCAGGTTTATTGCAATTGCAGTGATTCGAAGACCGCAGGCCACTTTCTATAAAGGCGTTGGCTGCGACGTCAGCGTCGCTGTCGCTAGCCAGCCTGCCAGTGTGTGTACGTGTGTCTGTGATTGACTGATGGATAGACGGATGGATGGATGGATGGAAAAGGTTGTTGGCTTTTTGTCAGTTGATTTGCACTGCAGTTTCTATCTATCTTTCTCTCTCTCTCTCTCGCTTTCGGCCTGAGCCATGGGAACAATTTCTCGAACCAAAAAATATGCCTTGCAAATGAATTGAATTAGCCATAAAAGTCAGATGCGGTAGTCAAAGCAGCAGTAATTTATGTCATCACACGTACATATGTAACATATGTGGGCTATTAAGCAATGAAGAAATTAGCATTAGGTTAATGGCCAAAACTAAACGTGTTTCAGTAATCAAGCGAGCAATTTATAATAATTATATTGTTTACAAAGTGATTGATGAAGTCAATCAAAGTTCCGGTTTAATGAATATAAAAACGAAAAATAAAAAAAATTGCTCCTCTTCCGAAACTTTGAAGATAGTAAAAATAATCTCAAATTAGAGTTAATCTCAATTAGAGTTAAGGTGAAGTATGTTTTCAAATTTGTATGCGCTTGGTAAAAATTAAAGGAAATATCAGAATCATAAGAAGTAGGGGTTTAATTGAACATTGAAACTGCTTTAGATCACCTTTTCAACAAAGAAGTTTAAGAGATCCATTGAAGAAGCATAGTATTGACTATTTAAAAGATATTATTCAAAAGATTTAAAGCCTTAAATATTCCTAGTACACACATATATAAATACTAAAAAATTTCCTATATTTTAAGCATAATTTTCCTCATGCTACACACCGTTGCATATCTCTTGCTTGTATCTTTTATGCAAGCTAATATAACTGTGTCTTCATTTTCAATTCGCATAATCTATGCTATGCTCTTACAATTGTGATTTTTAAGTAGTCCAGTGTACACATGCCCACACTTAAGTAGCTCAGCTGCCACAATAAAATGATTAAGATACGAAATTCAAGTGAGCTGCGAGCTGGGAAACATATGCGTTAATTTGGGCAGCTTGTGCGAAGCCAAATGCGAATGCGAATGCGAATCTAAAGTGTTGTATATGATAAAATATGATAATTGTCTGGGGCCGGGGGGCAGAGATGCAGGGCGTCTGTGTGCTTGCCACACAGCACTCAACCAGCTCATCATCATCGTCTCTATTTCCATCTCTGTCGCTGACGCCTACGATGATGCAATGCATTGGCGTTGACTCAATTAGGCTGCAGACAAAAGCCAACAACAACAATAATAGCAAAAGAAACAAAAAAGAGCAACTGCAACTAAAAATGCATGACTACCTTATAAGCCAAACACTTGATGTGGCAGCTGCAAAGTATCTGCGAATGTATAATTTCATACTTCCCATTGTATCCAAAGCGGATGCACTTGGAGAAATAACTAAGCAAGCTTCAAGCTTAAAAAATAGATTATACATATTTATTTGAAGCTAAGATTGCATCTTATATTTATTCTAAAATATTAGAAAAATAGTCTTGAATTAGATTTTGAT
Organism: Drosophila navojoa; assembly: GCF_001654015.2. Next base: position 226,148 of record NW_022045953.1, read on the forward strand.
ATAAAAATACTATAAATTTTCTCTCCGTGTATGCTGCTGCGCTGTTAATGAATGCGACATCAAAAGTCAAATAATTTTGAAATTTAAATGAATTTAATGAACGAGCCCAAGTTGAATGCACTTGCAGAATGCTAATATTATTATTAAAAATCAAATTTGATTCTGCCTTTTTTTTAATGCTGACTCACTAAGAAGTTAGAAGAGTATATTAGTTATTTGCTAGAATATGAAGCTTTGATATACTCATATGCATCTTCAGCTCTCTCATAGTTATTTACCAAGAGGTTTGAGACTAACTAACTCAATAGCTAGAACCTACAAAGTCCTAACAAGTCCTTCAAACTATATTTCATTACAAATTTGATAAACCTTCATAAATAAATATCAACTTTCCTTTGGCTTTGTGTTCTGCAGTCGATAACTCCTCACAACAAAGTTCTGACTTGTTTTAGGTTAACTTTCACGCAACCGATGTAAATAAAGAAACGCCAAGTGCGACCCACAAATGCCCAAAAAGTGAGCCGCGGCGATATAACAATCGCTCTAGCCACCGGATTGGGTCACTGTGACTAAGAAATACGTGACTGAAATTGCTAATACGCACAGGCATACGTATTTCAAAAGCACACCCAAAAACCTTTGAAGTGAATGCGAAATTGAAGCAGAAAACAGAAATCTGAAAACAAAGCTAAACTTTCAACAGTTTGCCTGTTATGCACAACAAATAAATGGTATTGCTTAGGGTTTTGTTTTTAAACAAATTACATAAGGATTCGACATAATGGCAAGCAACGAAATTTAAATTAATTACAGTGAGCTTAAAAAACAAAAACAATAACAAATTTACATGCATAATTATTGCACATACTGCAAATATCAAATATATATTGGACTTATGAATCTAACAAAAAACTATGCATTAATTTTTTTAGCCATTGTTATTGAGTATTTCTTCTATTATGACTACAAATTTGCATATAAGCTTATGCTTAGAATTCATTATTTATTTTTATTATTATTTTTTTTTTTTCATGGGTTGTTAGTTAAGCTAACAATTATTCAAAATCTATTCCAAATACATTCATTATTAACGACTGTTGTGAACTTTTTTCAATCATAATTATGGAATATATAAATTTAAGCTCAGAACTTATAATCCAAAATATGGGTCATTTGAACTGAAATGTATTCAAAAACTTTTCAAAAGAATCTTCAATGTGAATTTCACCAGCCTATCTCTATTATTATTTTCCTTTCTTTATAATAAGATTTTACTATATTAATAATCAATATATATAATAAATGGATTATTAATGAATATAGCTTCATTTATTTAAATTTCTTAATAAAAATGAAGATCCTCATTTGGAAAACTCTGAAAATCAAATTAATGAGAAATTTTGCTTTCAGCTATACTTTTTGTTAATTACAAAACTAATGATGACCTTCATTTTCTGACCAAGCACCAACGAAGAATGAATGGAGGAAAGAAAGAAATTTAAATAGATCGAGCGACAGTTGGCCCGAAGGCGTTAAAGAGAAATGGACAAAAAAAAAAGAAAAGAAATCAGTGCCAATGAAAATGAAAAAGGTTTGAACAAAGCGCGTCGCATGAACTTGTCAGAACAGAAAAAAAAAAACACCAAACATGAGAAGTGAAGCTGCGTAATACCCTATAAAAATAGACTCTTCTTATATGTTAACAATTATATAAGTTGAGAAACCTATTAAATTATTTCACATTTAACAATATATTATTGATATGCGAAAATTAACATCTTTCAACAATGTTTAAATATAAATTTAGTCAACACAAAAATCAGCTTAGTTGAGATTTTGAAGATATGCATAGGTGCTATACAAGTACGGGGAATCTGATGCTTTCAATAATTACAGATTATTTTCAGAAAGAAAAGAAGTTTATGCCGCAGAAACAAGAAGCAACAAGCGACAACAACAAACGGAAACAACGCTAAAGTCGAAGTCGACCCATTTCATTTGAGCTTTTGAAGAAAGTAATATTTTTTTCTTAGATAAACGAGCAGCAGCTTGCGCTTGGCCACAACAACTTGTAAATGTAAACACAGCACAGAAGCGAAGTGAAGTCGCTGTCGCCGTCGCCGTCGCAGTCATCGTCGTCGTCGTCGTCGTCTTCATCGCCTTCGTGTATTGGCCGATTTTAAGGCCAAGAACTTGCGCGGCAAGTGAACTATGAGAGAGGCTGAGCCGAAGCCTGTTTGCCGGCTCAGCGGAAGTGGAGCAGTAGGAGATGGGATGTGGCAGGGGCACCTAGCCCCATTGTTGTGTTGCGGTCTTGGTGTGGCAAGCGCAGTTGCAACCTGTTTTGCGTGCGTGAAAATTCTGCAGCTTCTTGCGGTTTTTTTAATTTTTTATTTATGATGTTTATTGTTGAAAGTCAAAGTTGGCATCGAATTCAATGGCCGCATTTGTGTTTTTATACCCTGAACCCATTGAAAATGGGAAATCAGGGTATAATGGTTTTGTTAAAAGTATGTAACAGGCAGAAGGAGGCGTGGCAGACCCCACAAAG
>NW_022045953.1:228708-243565 GCF_001654015.2 Drosophila navojoa
ATCTCGTAGTCGAGCAGTCTCGACTAGAGCTTTCTTTCTTGTTATTATTATTATTTCTTCTTGTTGTTGTATTATTATTATTGTGGCTAGGTATTAGAAGTTCACGCCTCAATGCGCTCAATTAGTTAGATAGCACCGCACTGCCCTCCCCAATGACAACACATAAATTTGTTCATTAGTTAGAAAAACTAAATCGAAATAAATAAAAGATAAAAATAAACGGTATTCTGTCGCACTATTTGCACTCGTACGCGAACATGTGTCAGTCTCTCACACAGTAGCTCTTAAATCGTAGTTTACAGTTGGTTGGCAAAAATTCGGTGGTGACAGTTACATAGGAGTTACAGTTAGACGGAGTCAGGGCAGCCTAGTTCATTTCGAGTGCTCTAAATTATTAACCCAGCCCAATAACTGCTCTATTTGATAACGGCACTCGGCTTAATCTGTTTTGCTTTACTTAATTCAAATCGATGCCGCGCACGTTTCTTTCACATTCGTACGAGCGCGCGAGAGAGCGAGAGACGAGATCAGAGTTCGGTGTAGCGATGCGCATTGACAAACGACGACGACCGTCGCGTTCAGCTTTGAACTTACAACTGAAAGGCGACTGTCAAAGTTGCCGTTGCGTGCAAGCTCTCACGAAAGCTTCGCTCAACAGCTGAGACCGGCTTATTGAACAATCGCGCTCAGCTTACCACCACCACACTGACACTTCATTGAGCATTGGGCATATAGAGATGGCACTATGCTCACGCACTCTGGCACTCTGGTCTTTTATTAGCTTTACCATTTGAGCGTATAGAGCTGCAATTGTGCTCACGATGTTTGACTCATATTATGTTTCAATTAGTTTTAGTTTTCGATAAAACAGAAACGCAAAGCTTTGACTCAACGCAGCACGTTCGGCTTTGTTGTCTTTCACAAGCTACTATTAGGTGTACTCACTGTTTGAAATGTCTTAAAATTCAAAACTCACCTCTCGTTGCCTTCTTCATCCACATAGCTGCTTCTGTAGGAGCCAATTAGATTATCCAATTTGCAATCAAAGCTGGCGGACAGCGTATATGCCTTGTTCACGCTGAGCACCTCCTTCAGCTCGATGATTAGCAGCTCCCGTGTATTATCCACATAATACGTTTTGATGGCAATGCGCATGCGCGCCATCATATTCAAAATGCTAATGCCATGCACATTCAAATCCTTGGCATGCAGTACTATCAAATTGGTAACGGCATCCAATTGGAACTGTATGGAGACGGTGCCGTCACAGGCGCCCGTCTTCAGATCGGGATTTATGTAGATGCGATAACGTATGGGTCGAATCTCACTTGGCAGTCGATACACAATCTAGGTGCAGTAATAAATATGTGGTCAATATCCATGGTTGGTAACAAGATATGATAAGGCTTGCGATAAAGAACTTAATCAATGGTCAGCTATCGTTAGAAATAACTGAACTGAATAAGCTAAAATAATATCTGCAATATACATGTATATACATGCCGAGACGTTTTTATTTATTGGTCATATTTTTGTCAAGTTCTTTAGGAACTAAAATTCACTGCGTAAATGCTTTGGAAACTTATTTCTCAGGCTAGAAAGGTCTTTGTTCTGTATGTAATCCTCCAGAACATCAAGTTTCTCTCTTGCATCGGTTAGCTCAATCCACAGACTCTCCCTGTGGACCACAACAGTGACCAGAGCGACGATCAGACAGGTGGACAGCAGTCCAAAGAATATGGCCACACGTTCCGCTGTGATTTTATCTAACGGGATCAAACTTGCAACATTTTAGGACTACGAAATTAGAGGGTGTTGGCTATGACTCACCCTTTAGATTTTCTATAAATTTGACCATTTCGAATGAGCGATTCGTCAACTGACTACGGCTAAACTGAACTAAACGGCTGACCAATGCTTTTTCGCTTTTTCAGTCAAGATAAAAGGGAATAAAACCCCCAAATCGATAATCGGTAAAACCGGACTATATGATACGATAATATATGAATTGGTGCTAATGCCGACTTTACGGCAGTCTATTTAGGGCTATAAAACAATGCACCTACATACCTCTTCTGGATTAGGCAGTCCGGTGGGCAGCGTAGGATATATGGGACTTGGATTGGCCGTGGTACCTCCACTGGGTGTAGTACCTCCGCTAGGTGTGGTACCTTCACTTGGTGTAGTACCTCCACTAGGTGTGGTACCTCCACTGGGTGTAGTACCTCCACTAGGTGTAGTACCTCCACTAGGTGTGGTACCTTCGCTAGGTGTGGTACCTCCGCCGGGGCTAGTCTCTCCACCGGGTGTGGTCCCACCACCGGGCGAGGTGGGCGTTGTTCCAGATGAGGTAGGTCCTATTGTCGTAGTGTCCCCCAAAAGTACATCCAGCTTAGCCAGCGCATCCTGTAGATCATCCTCCAGGCTTGCATTCTCCACAGCCAGCACAATAGTGGCTACGCAAAAGGCGGCAGTGGTTAGGCCCAAGCAGATGGCCACCGCCTTGACCGTTAGCCCTGATGGAGAGGCCAACGATTATCATACACATATCAGGAATGTATATATTTTTCCTTTGCACTCACAAGCAACCATGTTTTAGTTAGACAGATCCTTTGCTTTTAGCCCAATTTCCACATCCACTTCGCAAAGCGTCTGAAACTGAACTAACTTTAAAATCGGGCATCTGCTCAACTATTTGGACAGTTTATTGATATGTGGGCCAAGCCGGGCATGGTTCACGATAGGCGCCTATCATTACAATGGGGCTTTTAAGGTTATATGGACGCCATAAAACAGGAATGCATATATATCCAATGTGGGCAGTCCAAATCGGAGTATGACATGCAGACTTTTATCGAAGTTATTGATGCTATTAAAATCGCCACTCGGGATATAATCAATAAAATGCATGCAAAGGTTTATTGGTACTGGTTAACGTTTATTGATTTATAGGCTCTTAATTATGCAATTCCCTGAGTAATTGAGGAAATGTTTTTGGTGAATCGACATTTATTGGATATGGGAAAATTTTTTTCGTATTTTACAATGGGTTTTTAGAGGTCATTGGGGAAGGCGAACCGCCCAGCCAGCTGGCAATATCATTCTGATTCGCCTTGAGCCAATTGATATTATATTTGATGGTCTCGATCGCCTCCTGCCTGGACGAAGCGCCGGCTCCCGACTCTGGATATTTAACGAAGAATGACTCCACCTCCTGCAGCTTTTGTTCACTGGCAAATTTGCTCGTTATTCTGGCAATTAATCTACCAAATCCGCGATTGTTGAGGCCAAAGCGGGCAACTAGAGTGGACCAATTCTCCCGATAGTATTCCCATACAATGGGCTGGCCTACAGGATTGTTAGCGATATTTTCCACAGCTGTGACATAGTCCTGAGAGCGCACAATAGTCTCATCGCTGGCCAGGTCCAAGAAACGATAGAGCAGCTGTGCGTCCTGCACAGCGGACAGACCTAACATCAGTTTTGTCTTCTCGCTGGCATCGGACTCCGCCTTGAACAGCTCCAGCAGCGCCTCCCAGTTTTTCTCGTTGCTCGTCTGCTTCATGCCATAGTAGTAGACCACTTCGCGCAGATCGGGCGCAGGGCGATTTTCCGCAGTTGGTGCGTTGAGCCATTTGGTGAAGCGTTGCTCTGCCTGCTCCAGGCAATCCTTTACTTCCAGCGCGCAGGCCAATTTCAGCACAGACATGCGCAGACGACTTGAAGAGAGAAGCAGAGAGAGAGAGAGAGAGAGATTTAGAGCTGTACGGTTTACTTTCTCAGCTGCTACTCACTTGCCCAAATGGTTATCCTGCTCAACGGTCCAGCCGACCTGCTTGTAGACATTCGTCAGCAGAGTGCGTGCATAGCTTATATAGTCCACATAGACATCGGTGAACATGAGCTGGTCCCTCAACGAAAGCAGTCCTTTGCTAGCCACATACCAAGGCACAAACTGACGCTCGTCGGGCAGATAGGCGGTCATCTCCAGGGGCACTCTGTACGAGAGCTGGTTGGCATCGGCCAGGGCGAAAGCATCGTTCAGCAGATGAGCTCGATCCGTGACGCCGAAACGCGTCGGCTCAGTCATTAGCTGCTGGATGAGAGCTTCCCAAATGCTGGACTCGTAGTTGACGCGATAGTAGCCCAACTGGTTTACGTTGAGCTTGATCCATTTGACACTCGATGGTAAGGCAATGCCCAGCGAATCTTCATTGTACGGAAAAACAACACTGTTGACTTCACTGGCCGGCGAGCTGTCCAGAATGTAGGTAACCGGTACGGTCCATTTGTAGCCAAACTCAACGGGATCTACCACAACGTCGTAGCTGTCCTTGTTGGAGAGGAACCGCTGTTGTTCGATCATGAAAGCATTTTCACCGGAACGCTGTACATTCAGTACCGGATAGCCCATCTGCTCGGTCCAGGTGCGCATCAACAGCTTGACATCCAAGCCGCTGACCTGGGCCACCTCGGTAAGGAAGTCATCCGTGACGGTGTTGGCGTACTTGAATTTGATCAAATAGCTAGTTACAGCAGCCTCAAACTTCTCGGAGCCCACGAAGGACTCCAGCATGCGCAGCACAGAGCCCGCCTTCTCATAGCTGATCATATCAAAGATCGCCGAAATTTCATTCGGAGACTCCACCTTCTGCACAATGGGATGCGAGGAGAGTTTGGCGTCGTAGACGAGCACGGGTTGCAGAGCCAATATTTGAAATTGATCCAGCTTAAATTGGGATGAATTGGAAAAAAGATAAAGAAATATGTAGATATTAAAATATTGTGTGCTACATCAGCTTACCATGCCCCAGTCCGGATGAACTGCGTGCACGCCCTTGTATTGCATGAAGCGAGCGAAGCCCTCGTTTAGCCACAAGTCGTTCCACCAATTCATGGTGACCAGGTTGCCGAACCACTGATGGGTTATCTCATGGGCCAGCACACTAGCAATAGACTGTTTGTTCTCCGTGGAACTGTAGTTCTCGTCGTAGAGCAACGCCGTCTCTCTGTAGGTGACCAGACCCCAGTGCTCCATGGCATTGGAGGAGAAGTCTGGTATGGCCGCCATGTCCAGCTTGGGCAGCGGATACTCCACGTTGAAGTACTTGATGTAATACTCGGTGACAGCGATGCCAAAATCTAAGGCGTACTTCACCTTATGCAGCTGATGGGGCGTGGCAAAGGCGCGCATTGTAAAATCGTTGCCAATTCCGTTTGCACTGACCTTGCCCGTCTGTGAGTCAAAGTCGGAGACAATGATGCAGGCGAGATAAGTGCTCATTGGGACGCTGCTGGCAAACGTGACCATTGACTCCTCGCCGAGATTCATGGAATCCTGTCAAGAAATCAATATGTGAGGGCAAATTTGTATATTGAGATGAATGGTGTATTACCTCCTCGTTCATGTTCGAGAGCGCTGTATATGAGCCGGAGTTGGGATGCACCACGCTGATGGTAAAGGTGGCCTTCAGGGCGGGCTCGTCGAAGCAGGGGAACGCTTGGCGGGCGTAGGTCGGCTCAAATTTGGTCGTCGCAATTTTGCTGTAAAGTTGTGGCATGCTTTTAGGCTGTCTCACAATTAAATAGAATTCATGCCACATACCGACGCTGTCCCGCTGGCGTTAAGTAGCTGCTGCTGTAGAGTCCTTCCAGCTTGCCCAACGACTTTCCCTCGAAGACAATGCCCAGCGTGACGACAACATTCGCCTCCAGGGGCTCCTTCATATTGACAATCAGCAACTGACGCAGCTCATCCAACTCGTAGTTCTCTACCTCGCGATTCACCACATAGACACTGGTCAGGACCAGGTCTTGTGAGTGCAAGACGATTTGTCTGGTTGTTTCTAGCACATTAATGCGGATTTTCTCTTGGCCCATGAAGGTGTCCGCCTCCAAATTTGGATGTAAATACAGCTCATAGCTGGAGGGCTTAACCGTTTTGGGCAGACGGTAGTCGATCTGCTTTAATGATATTTGATGCTTGATCAGCTAAGTGAAAAACTCCCTAATATTAGTAAGACCCACCTCCTCTTTAGTTTCGCGCCTTGCTCTGCTAGATCCGTAGATCTGCGAATCGTTTGGCGTCTCGTTTATATCAATCTTCTCCCTCACATCTAGCAGATCTGCCCCCACCAGGAGGACCATAACGGCGCAGAGCAGAAAAACGCTTGATCCATAGCCGTTCGATAACATCTTGATGCCTCGACCGACGATCACTAACTGAAGAAGTTGGTCACAATTCAGCCATGAATATACTAATCGACTATAACCATAGTTTGTCGATTTGCCTGCCAGTAATTCAGTTTGATTGTGGGCACTTGACAGAATTTTATGGCCAACAAGGGCGATAATGGAACTAAATACCTTTCAGTCAGTTGTCGAACTCCCACAAATAGAGCCGATACAGTTGGATAATATATATTCGGACACTTATCGAACTTGTTTGCGTGTCGTGTTAACACTTGCGATAAGCGGACTCGATTGACAGCAACTAATTTGATTTGCATGTTCAAGCGAATGTTGGCTGTCACACCCAATGCAAATATATTGCAGATATCGGCTGGCGATTCTTCACTGAATATTGACTGTCACACCCGAGGCATATATAGATATCGGCGCACGATTGAACTCAATATATGCCACATACTAAACTAATATATGCTTATAAATACCAGAGATACCTAGGGATAAGATAAATACTATCATTCTCCTCAGCTAAAGGTTGCATGATAATACTATTATCAAACCTTGTAAAAATTATGTAGATAAATATATTGAATGTATGCAGTTTTACTTAAGTTTCGGAAAAGCTTCACACTCGAATTCCATTTTAAATGCATTCGTTTCGTATTAAATGCATATTATATGCATTATAGTTGATTGATTTTGTATCACTCCCATGTCGGTAATTATCGATTCTTAAACACCAATTCGATTGGAGTATGTCGTACACATATCTAAAAAGGAAATATATCTTCATACAAATTCGAATTTTAATATATCAATAAATATCGCAAAAGAACTTTGCTTGAATTTCACATTAGAGTTGAGCTTTATTACCTTCCTTATTCTCATTCTCATTATCTGCACTCTTCTATAAATTCCCAGATTTATCAACTCATATTTTCCTATCGATAAATATTGATAAAGAATCATAATAGGAATATTATGAATATACATACATATGTATATTAAAATAAATCAAATAATTTTAGAATATGTATTATACGAAAAAGACTGACTCCTTGGGAAACATATGACATAATTTCATAATTTTCGCCTATTCCTAAGCTGTTTTAGCAAAAAATAAGCAACATTGTCCCATGACTTTAGTCTGTGTCCAACACCCATTGGCATTTCTAGTTTATGAAGCTATTCTGATATCCATTTTAAAAGTTTCTTTATTGTTATGTGTGGGTTTCTCTGCAGCTCTCTAATCTTTACAATGGCAATTCGATGATTAAAAAAAAAATACAAAACTTTGTGACTCTGTTTTGTGAGCACGTCCACTACAATTGCCCCAGTTGGCCAGGTGCTTGGGGCTAGTTCAGTCGCTGTTGCTGCTCCAGCCAGGCATCGACGCTCTCGAGATTTTCGGCCAGCCACACAATGTTGTTTTTGACCGTTTCCAGGGCACGCACGCGCGCTGCTGTGCCCGCACCCGCCTCTGGGTACTTGGCAAAGAACTGTTCCATTTCCTCGAGCTTGGTTTGAGTGTGGAATCGCGCCGTTATCGATGGTATCAGATTGCCCAAGTAGCGCTCGTTCAGGCCAAAGCGGGCCACCAGCTGCGGCCAGTGCTCGCGCACATAGTCCCACACCAGCGACTCGCCCATGGGATTGGCCGAGATGTAGGTCAGACAGGTGAAGTAATCCTGGCCTCGCACATACTCCTCATTCCAGGCCAGATCGATGTAGCGCTGCAGCAGCCAAGGCTCCTGTACGGCGGCCAGGCCATACATCAGCTTCGACTTCTCACTGGCGTCGGCCTCATTGATGAACAGCTCCCAGACTGTCTCCCAAATCTCCTGGTTGCCCACCGACTGCATGCCATAGTAGTAGACAGTCTCGCGCACATCGGGACTGGGTCGCTTGTCGGGCGTGGCAAGCCAGGCCTTGAACTGTTGTCCGCCCTCTGTTAAGCAGGACTCGAGACCCAAGGAACAAGCCGCACTCAGGGCGGTCACACGTAGACGACTGAGGGTGAGAGAGGGAGAAGCATAGATAGAGTTAAGTGAATAAAGAAGAAACAACACTGACTATCGATACATATTGTTTCGGTAAGTAATTGAATAATGCTAATCGATAAATCGAAAATTTTCTACATTCCTATTTCTAGATAAGCTAGTTTTATCTGCCCCTTTCAATAACTCCCGGATTAGATTAAAAATTAAAAATTCAGCTTAATGCCCCTTCGGCTCAGGTTCTATGAAAACCCCACTTACTTATCCAAGTGATCCTCTCCCACCGTCCAGGTAAGCGACGTGTAAATCGGCTCAATCAGAGCTGTGGCATATTTCTTGAACTTGGCATAGCTGCTGGTGTAGAAGAGAGTGCGCTTCAGCGAGGTCAGCTTGGAGGCAGCCACGCTCCATGGCACATAGTCCATCTCTTTGGCCAAGTACTTGGTCATGTCGAAGGCAATCTCGTAGGGCAGCTGCGTGGCATCGGCCAGGGCGAAGGCATCATTCAACAGTGAGGCACGATCGCCGGCGCTGAATGCCTCTGGCTTGGCCACCATCTGATTGGCCAGCGACGCCCAGAGGGACTGATCATAGTTGACGCGATAATAGCCCACCTGATCGTAATTAAACTTGATCCAATCCACAGCAGTGGGCACAGTTATAGTGACTGTAAAAAACGGAAAAAACAGAAACAATTCCAACGATAAGATAAGCAATGCAAATCAATTTGATCACTTACTTTCGCTCTTATCGTGATAAAACCATTCGCGCTTCACCGTGGGATCTTGGCTGGTCGTATATGTGATGGGTATGGACCAGCGATAGCTGCAATCGTACATATAATATATGTGTGAGCAATCGAGAGACCAAAAATCAACTAAAGATAACACTAGAAAATTTACTTGAATTCCGAGGGCTCATGCACCACGTTATAGTCATTCGGATTGGACAAGAAACGCTTCTGTGTCAATTTGTATTCAGTGTCGGTAACCTTGGCGATCGTGACTACTGGCAGACCCATCTAAAACACGGCAGACATAAAAATTAGGTTAGAGATGTGTATGTAAATCGGGAAGTTTGCTGCACAACTAGCCGATCATCGTCATCATGATCATCTATCTACAGCACACGCTCACCTGCACCGTCCATGTCAGCATGATGTCCGTCACATTAAAGTCCAGCCCCAATTTGTCAATCTCGGCAAAGAAGTTGCCCGTTACGGCGTTCTGGTATTTGTATTCATTGAGATAATTGGTAACCGCCCGGCGAAAGATTGTCTCGCCCAGAAAATCTTCCAACATGCGCACCAGCGAGGAGCCTTTGGAATACGTAATGGTGTCAAAGATCTCCGTTATCTGATCGGGATTCTCAACCTTCTGAATGATGGGATGTGAGCCCAGAGTGCCATCCAGGTTGAACACTGAATGCAAAGTGCTCACAATAAATTGATCCCGCTAGAAAAATAATTAGAATTAGACTAAACCCACATCACAAAAATAGAAAGTTATTTATAGCGCCAAGACTTGCCATATTCCATTCGGGAAAGACGGAATCCACGCCCAGATATTCAATAAAGCTGGCGAAGCCCTCGTTCAGCCATAAATCATTCCACCAATGCATAGTAACTGATATCAGACCGAATATAAAAACGATACGAAATGAAATATTAGCCTAGCTAATCCCGCCGCTTATCTGGAGTGGACATACCTAAATTACCGAACCACATGTGTGCAAATTCGTGGGCAATCACGCTGGCAATGCGCTGCTTGTTCACCGTGGAGCTGGTGGCCTCCTCGTACAGCAGCGACGTCTCCCGATAGGTGACCAGACCCCAGTGCTCCATGGCGCCCGACACGAAATCGGGTATGGCGGCCATATCCAGCTTGGGCAGCGGATACTCGATTTGGAAATAGTCGATGTAGTACTCAATGACGCCCTTGCCCACAGTCGTGGCAAAGGCGACCTTCTCGATCTGTTCGGGTGTGGCATAGACGCCCATGTCGAAGGGCTCGCCAATGCCCTTCGTATCGATCTTCACAGTCTTCGACTTGAAGTCGGAGACAATGAAGCACGCCAGGTATGTGCTCATCGGCACACTCTTAGCAAAGCGCACCTCTGTGTAGGTGTCCTTCTCCTGCTCATCCTGCACATTCATGTTGGAGAGCGAATGGTAGTCGCCGTCCTTCGGATGCACCAACGTGATCTCGAAGGTGGCCTTCAGGGCGGGCTCATCGAAGCAGGGGAACGCCTGGCGGGCATAGGTCGGCTCGAACTTGGAGGTGGCTATCTTTTTGCGACTTTCATCGGCCTTCACGTAGGACGAGCTGTACAGGCCCACAATTTTGTTTTCCATATTGCCGGAGAACTCGAGGGTGAGCAGTACAGTTGCGCCCTTGGTTAGACCCTGAGTCAAGTGGATGATGAGAAACTCGCGAACCGCATCGAACTCGTAGTCCTTGACCGCAATGGTTGGCTCGATCGCCTGATAGACGTGCGCACTTTTGATATTCAAGTTCAGCGAGTGCAGCACTATCTTATCCGTGGCCTCGTTTACGGTTATGCTGATTGTCTCCTCGCCCGTAAACTCGCCCGTCTCGATATTCGGATACAAATAGAGATCATAGTTTGTGGGTGTCAATGCAGTCGGCAGACGATAGTCGATTTTCTCCGGCGGTGCTGTGGGACTCGGCTCCACAGTGGTGCTGTCAGACGGGGAACTGGGTACAGCCGTGGTGGACGTGAAGCCAGCCTCGAGCTGATCTAATTTCTCCTGTGCATCACGCAAATCCGCCGTCAAATTCGCCTTCTGCACGGCCAGCACGATTGTGGAGACGGTGAAGGCAGTTAGTGCCACGCCCAGGCAAATGCTAACCACCTTAGCAGTTATAATCATATCGACGTGAACGATGCGGGCTAATCCAAATCGGGCGACATTCAAATCGCAACTAAGCGCTGACTACGGAAAACTAGCGAGAGGTAACCATCAGCCCGAGAACTGATATCTCGTTGCTAATCTAATCGGTATCACAAGTCTCTCTCTCCATCTCTCTCTCTCTCTCTCTCAGTCTGTCACTCTGTGTATCTATAGATTTTTAATGATCTAGCTTATTTACGGGCCACTCCATTCCAAATGGCCGTATTAGCGGGCTTCAATTTTTACGCATTGATTAGATTTGAGAAATGCCAAAAATCTGCGCGAATTTCCAATATTTCGAGAACAATTTTTGAGAAACTCCCGGCGCCAGCATTGTAACTTTCCCTAGCGCCGGCGCCCATATGTGTATATACCTATATGTAAATGTATATCTCTTGTAAGACCAATTGAGCAATCTTTGACTACCTGATCGATCGATCGGATCGGCTTTCGTTTTTGTGTATTTACCCCGGCGCCTTAGGTACTTAAAAAACCCTTTTCCGGTACGGAATTCTCGGCCTAATTAGAGATAGCGAGTTTTTGGTATTTTCATTGTGTTAAAACCCAAAACAAGAAATTTCCGCGCATGTTTTTAAGACGGACGACTGGGGAAATGTAAGACAATGACTTTACCACTAGGAAAAAGTGTGCCACCCATTAAAGTAAAGGAAGTCTCTCATTCTCGCTCTCAACAAATTTGTAGATGTTTCGCAATAATATTGTTGCCAGTCCTCTTCAAATGGTGCTATAAATTGGGATTAGATAGACCAGCGATATGAGTAAGCTTTAGTGTTATCAATATTACATGAATATATATTGCCTAATCATATGTTGATCGATACCTCTGACTATGAGATGCCCTATGGGACAACTGTGGATACTCTGTTTATTTATTTTGTTCAGCAAAACTCTATTAATTTTCAGATGATACACACAAGTTATTAGCCTTACATATAAGTGTAATACACCCCCTTTCATTGCCTACAGGGTATTCGCCCAATACGTTTTCCCATCTACTCTCCTACGCTCTTTGTTTTCCGATTAAATACTAAAAGCGTGTTGATTTCTGATGATATATTGATAGTGAACTTTACACTCGATGATTGACTCATGGCTTTCCGGACGCATCGAGAGATCCGGTAATACCAGGACAACGAAATCGGTCTGGCAGGCTGTTAACTGTTAGCGGGATTCACAAACAGCTTACCACAAAGCGCAATTAATTTTCCAAATTGTATTATTTGTCATATGTTTTGTTATATAATTGGCTTTGCCAGTCGAGTTGGCAAAACACAGGGACGAGGGACTGCAGCCAGAGTACGGGAAGTTGGGTAAGTCCGTGAAACTGAATGGAATCGATTGAGTTTCATTCATGAGCACGTTCAGGCGCCGCAGGACATCTACCTGCCTAAGCGTGGGAAAGTTGATGACACGACGGCCAAGAGCGTCTCAGTCGCCTCGGCCTCACAGGTAGAACGCTACGAAATTGGGCTGCTCCGCAATTGCATCGGATCGCCGGGATCTGTTGGGTTATTTGTGCGACGCGCTGGGAGTTTCTTCTGTTCATGAAAAAGTCCCAAGTGGAAAAAAGGCAAATTTCCGGTTTTTTGATCTCGTCTCGTATTTCCCACGGCCCACAGTTCCTACACCGGGTATAAAATCGAGCGCTTGGCTCCAGCCAGGACACAGTCGACCTAGCGACAGCAACGAGAACACACACACACAACCAGAGAACACCATGTTTTATATCATACAAATATTCTTGAGCTTGGCGAGCAGTGCTACGGCTGCCAGCTTGACGGAGCCATTGAACTACTACCAGTACACACAGTTCCAGGCGCCGCTCTCCTGGGAGGCCATCAGCAGCAGCAGCTTGGACCAGGCCATCGCCAGCTGCCAGCGGAGCTTCAAGTGGCAGCGCTGGAATTGCCCCAACCAGGACTTTGTCAGGCGGCGCACGTCGCCCACTCCAGCCCAGGCGCTGGATCGCGAGGACGTCTATGTGGCTGCCATCTCCTTGGCCTCCATCCTGCACACGCTCACCAAGGACTGCGCCAATGGCGTCATCGCCGGCTGCGGCTGCACCGACAGCGCCCTCAACGTGCCCTGCGCCCACGAGCCGGCCAAGGCCATGCAGCTGTACGAGAAGCGCTACGGCGTGGGCTCCGGAGCTCTGGGCCACAATCAGCGCGTGGTGGGCGCGCTATTGGAGAAGTCGCTGGAGCAGGAATGCCGCTGCATCCAGCACGATCCGCAGGGCAGCTGCCTGGAGAAGAAGTGCGTGCAGGTGCTCAAGCCATTCGAATCGATTGCCCAGGACCTGCTCAACATGTACGACGACGCCATACAGCTGGACACGACCGCCAGCAACCTGAAGATCATGTGGGAGAACATACCGCTCGACTCGCTAGTCTACATGCTGGACTCGCCCAACTACTGCCAGCCGGAGGCGACCGGGCGCTGGACCGGCACCCGTGGACGCCAGTGCTCCAAGCACACGGGCAGCACAGCCGACGAGCGCCTCTCCTGCCAGCAGCTCTGCCGCGTCTGTGGATTCCGCGTGCGATCCCAGCACCTGCGCAGCGAACGGCGCTGCAACTGCAAGCTGGTCTGGGGCTTTCGCCTGCAATGTGATGTTTGCATTCAGCTGGAAAGACACTACAGCTGCTACTAAGCAGACAGAGAGAGCGAGAGAGGTAGCCACAGAGAGTGGGAGAGAGAGCGAGACTTAGCCAATTGAGGGCGCTGGTTGAGCCCAGCCACAGCTGCAATTATTTAGTTAGACCTAAGCTAATTTATATATGCATAACTCTAATTTATTGACAACAATAATAATGAACAATAAAAATACACAAACCGAAAAATATTGGTGTGCATAAATCATTTAACACTTGAAATGGGTATATAAGCCGAATTGAGCGTAAAGTTGATGTCATGCGATAGTTACATTTGTTAGTCGAATATCTAATCAGTGCTAGGCCATCTAATGTTGACGTCATGCAATAATCGAATTATAGTTATTGTCTAATATCTAATATCTAATCAGCTCGGAGGCACAGCCAAATCGAACGCGCATTACTAATTTGTAAATGATATTAATATACTAAATATATGAACTGTAACATATTTGAGCTATAAATAATTTCATATTCTAGTGAAAAGCAAACGAAGGTAGCTGGAAAAGTTTGAATTTGAGTCGTGAATTTTAGATAAGTCCTTAGAGTTCCTTTGACGATCTTAAATGATCAGGCAGATGGAAGTGTATAGTACACGGCGAGTCTATCATTATGATTTGTTTGTCTCCTTATTATTAATTTAATTTCCATTTTAAGCTTTGATTTCATACCACCAAGAATACAAAGAAACATCTTTGTCAAGTTTCCACCAATGAATTTACAGCCATTTTTCTTATAGTTTGCATATGAATATCATAGGTTGTTCCCTTAAACTTACAAAAATATATTTCATACTAGATGCCACACATATAAATATCATCAATATGCTCTGAAAACTTGAGAATTGCCATCTAGAACAAAAGATACATATGAGTAAAAGTGGATGAATAGCATGATTGAATGCTGAGTGTAGGGGTAAACATATTATCTAGTCAGGTACACCCCACTAAAGCAATCTCACTGGATTCTTGTTTTGAAGTTTAATTTTTTCTATCACTCTCATTTTCTACTCTACACTCTCATTATACCCTGAACCCATTGAAAATGGGAAATCAGGGTATAATGGTTTTGTTGAAATGTAT
>NW_022045953.1:243575-279615 GCF_001654015.2 Drosophila navojoa
CAGGGGATCTCGTAGTCGAGCAGTCTCGACTAGAGCTTTCTTACTTGTTTTCTACTCTATTTTTTTTAAAGACCACCTGCGTATAAGTACCTCTCACACTCTATAAATAAAACACAGCGACGCACCAGATTTGTTTTTATTTATTTTCATATTTTATAACTTATCGCGAAACTTATTGCAATTTGTCTTTTGTTTGTTTGATCAACTAGCTGTCTACACTCTCTCACTCTTTGCCGCTCCCCATCTCTCTGCCACTCTCTCTCCCTGTCTCTAGTTGACCCAGGCCGTGGGTTTGCCCTCCACTCGGTAGCCATTGTAGGCAGCTGACGCGGACGAGGCCGCTGCCGCCAGCTCGGATCTGCGGCTGGGCTCGCTGGCCCAATATGAGGGCGCCACCTCGTAGGACTGCATCATTTTGTTGCTGTTCTTGATGGCCGATATGATGAGCAGGAATATGGCCAGCTTGCCGACTAATATCGACTTGACCAGCAGCAGCTTCAGCTTGGTCACCAGGAACGGCACAATCGCCGATTGGATGAGGAACGGCAAAATGAACAGCGGCAGCACTTTGGTCATCATATCATACTTCTTGCCGCGACCTAAGCGTAATTGCAGGTAAAACTGTATATCAAGTCGTCACTATATTCTCCAATCGCCGGTGAACTCACCTTCCTCGCTGTTATCCGCGGTCAGCCAGCGCGCGGCGAGTATTTCCTTTAAGTTCTCGCCGTCGAGCTTCACGCGCACGATGTCGTTGCTCATGTCGAGGCTGACATTGAGCCCGGGTCCCACATGGTAGCGCTCCACGTTGTCCGCTCCGGGCTCATCATCCCAGTCAGCCTCTGGCTCCGGCAGCTGCTCATCCAGTTTCTTGATATTGTTACGGTTCTTGCGTTTGCGCTTGCGCCGCTTCTTGCCCACCGCCGTCTCGTTCTCATCATAGATGGGCGCATCGGTCTGTGCCTCCAGCAGCGCCTCGGCATTCGCCTCGTTGCGCAGCTCCTGCGCCAGGGCATCATCGATGGCCAGCTCCTGCTGCTGTTGCTGCTGCTGCTCCAGGTACTCATCTGCCTCGTTGGCGGGCTCCACAACCGCCTCATTGTTGGCCAAGTGCGCGGCACTCACCCGCTCTCGCAATCGCTTCCGGTACTCGCTGGTCGTCTTGTTGCCCAGATAGGTGCTCTTGTAGTTCTTATAGATGCCCATGTAGATGTGGGAGTTCTTCCGCAGCGTCGGCTTGTCTTCCGGCTCATAGCTGCTGGCCAGGCCGCGCGCAGCGGTCTCCTCCGAGGCCGCTGTGGTCGCCTCGCCCGTGTCCTGCTGCTGGCTGCTGGCCAAGGTGGCGCACAGCGCCAAAAGCGTTAACAAACTCACAAAGCGGCTCATCTTTGGTGCATGTCAGAGAGAAGAATCGTTGCACTGAATACTGAGTGTGTGCGCACCACACGCTGGCCAGTCACAAAATGTGGCACGATCGGCGTGCCACATGCATTTTATCAACTCAGCTGCGGCAGTTGCAGCAGCAACAACAGCAGCCGCTGCAGCAGCAGCAGTAGCAGCAGCAGCAGCAGCAATTGCTGTCGCAGTGGCAGAACATGCTACGAGGAAAGCCAAGACCAGATCTGGAATTGGTATTGGAATTGGGCACAGCCAGCTTAAGACTGTGTCACTGCCAACGCGCTTGCAACATCTTGCGGCACAACTGGATAGCCAAGAAGAAGACTGTGAAGAAGAAGAAGCAGAAGAAGCAGATGCACTGGCAGAAGACGCCGATTCAGAATCTTCCCCAATTGAATTGTGGTCAAAACATTGTTGGCCTGCAGTGCAAACACGATAGATATCTGGAGTAGGCCTGCAATTTCTCATTGATCTCCATTATTGAATTTCTTTTAGCTGTAATTGACCAGCTTGCGTCTTGGCCATAAATAATATGAAAACGTTAAGTAGTCTGGCGAGCTGCTCTCCCGCTCTGACTGCTAACGGTCGCTCGTGTAATTCTTTGGCCATAACCAGAGACAATTAGCTCTGACGGCTATCGCATGAGAAAGTTGTTGACAGAATTGCCTGGAAAATGATCTGCTTCTTCTTCTACTACTGCTGCAGCAGCTTCGCCATCTTCATTCTGCTCCAGCTTTTGCGATTGCTCTGATTGAGCTGGGAGCGGGTGTCTCGCGTCTCGCCAACAACTGTATCTGAAATCCAGGCTAGAAAGTAAATTCTGCCATTCCTATTGAATCCGCTTAACATATTTGGCCTCTCCACTAACTAACGACTTTCACATAACTTAATGCCGTTTATCTAAACTCGTTGCTAATCGATTCTAGGTAATTTGGAAATTCGATCTGTGCCTCATGTATTTACAGTTTCGTTTATGCTTAGCAATTTGTCACGAAAAAATATTTCAATAACAAAATTTAGATTATAATATATATACATTGATATACATAGAACAACGGAATGTAGTATAAAGAATAAATTCAATACAAATATTAATTTCAATATGTTTACTTAAATTTTATTAACAAAAGAAGTTTTCTACTAAAAATATTGATAGACCTAGTATGCTGTTGACATACAGAAAAACACATCTAAGTCGCCAAGTCTATATGAGATACAACATAGAGGTCGATAGGAGAGATGCATATATGTATATAGATTGATTCAACTGCTCACCCTAAGCCATAATACATATGCTATATACGGCATACCACGCCTACTTTTGCTAGTTACTTACGCTCTAACAGAGCTATTATACTCTGATTTCCTATTTGCAACGCGTTCAGGGTATAATAAAAACTCATTATCTTCTATAACAACAATAGCAAATTGAAGTTTTTTCTAGATAAGCGAATTACTAGAAGAGCTGCGATTCAACTTATCTAATCTGCTATTAAAGAGCAGTACTTATGTATATACAATAGAATTTGATTCCGATTACGCTTTTAAAGTAATTCACTTCATAATACTATATCACAATCTAGTACTATGGATCAGTCTTTATAGAGGCTAGACACGTTTCGAGGGCTTTTGCAGTTTGTAATGAAAGTGAATTGTGGACTTGAACAATGCCTACCAAAAGTATGTCTGCACTCGCACACATATACATTTATCAATGGGTACGCATTGATAATTAAAATGCATTGCCTTTTGTCAATTAGCTGATAAATCAATTTTGCTCATATATGTATATACATATGTATATATATACGCACAAAAACAAAAGAAGAAATGAAAGCGAATGGTTCCGTCTATTTGTCGGCAGCTGCCCTCAATATATAGACACGCGTCGTGAAAGAATGCCCATGTCCCAAAGTTTTTCAATCTGAGCACCCAAGTGCAACATGACCAAAGCCAAAGCCAAATCAAAATCAAAAAGTAAGTCGCAACGCTTGCACCTTAAAGGGCACGCAGTTGCCACCGCCGAGTTGCAGAGTGAAAATCATTGATAGCTATGCATATTCAAAATAAAAATATGAAATAAAACATAAGCGAGCTAGTAAGCTAGTGGGCACTGAACGACTAGAAGATGCCCTGGAGACAGAAGCAAAATGTTATGAATGTCTTGGGCAAAGTCTTTACTTTGCCACAAACTTTTACCACAAATTCAGCTTGAACAATCTTTATATCGATATTAAATCTAGTATCGATCATTTTTAATATAGAACCAACTCAACGACGACTTATAGTCTTAGTAGTAGAAAAATATTTTGAAAATTATATTTATCAATATTTATTGTGGTTATATAATCAAATAAAGTTATAGCTCTGGTTTCGATATCTATCCAAAATATACAATAATATACTTTTCATGTAAACAATATTGGTATCGATACGTTATCAATGTCTGTTAAAAGACAGTCGAATCTCAGCTCTAAACTAATATTAGTCAGCATTCATTGATTAACTGATCTTAACAACCTGTCTATCGATAATTATCGTTTGCATATAAACAAAATCGATCTCTATCGATTCAATTCAGATAAGACAATGGCATATATAAAATATCAACTTCCGCTTGTCCCCGATGTCCCAAGACCCAGCCAATATACCACTTGAAAGCCATTTCTCTCAGTCCCTAGGGTATACTGACCCGTTGTCAGATTGGTCATCGAACGGCGCGACATTCCGCTTGGCGGCAGCGGCACGAATTGCTTGTTTTGGCGCACGTTCGTGCGACGTCCGGCTGTCGAATTTCAAGTAGCCAATGGCCCAGACCTCAGCCCTCAGATAAAAGCCAATGTCAATGTGGACAGCACATTCAATTGTCAGCCAGCACTGGTACCGTCTACATTGGGCACACTGAGCAGATCGCATTACGGATTACACACTCAGGATTAAAGAGCATCAACAAAATGGCTGCCGCTCAGAAAATTGCAATCACGCTGCTCGGTCTCTGTCTGCTCTGCGATTTGGTGCTCTGCCAGCAGCAGGCCAGCAATGACTCCGATGTGACTGGTTAGTAGCTAGAGCTGAGCTAGATCATCTCATATATTCTATATGGTATATCATTAATATTATCGTACACAGAGAGTCGCACCTTCGGTCATCATTTCCTGCGCCGCATCAGCTTCGCCCTGGTGCCGGGCGCATTTGTTGTGGGCGTGATCACCACCCTGCTGGCCGCCTTGACTGTCGTCTCGATAAAGGGCCTGGGCGTCGGTGTCATTCTGCTGGTGCTGGCCATTGGCCAGATGCTCTCCCGTGCTCTGCCCGTCCAGGCGGCCGCCGCCTACGCTGCCGCGCCGGCACCCGTGCCCGTCGTCTACTCCCACTCGCACACCCAGCAGCCCGTGTGGCTGGAGAAGGAGTGGTAATTGGAGTGGACTGGAGCTGGTCGCAGGCCACAGAATACCTCAGCGAGCGAGCATGCAACCAAATAATAATTTAAGTCTAGTTTAAATTATCTATTTACCAAACAACACAAGCACAAACACACATATACAATTATTTATTTATTTAATACACAACGCAATTATTTAACGAAATCAAATATTTGTTTGTTGCTGTCTTTGATGGAAAGTGAAATCACCTCTTGATTAGTATGCGACTCAGGTGGGTCATGATTTACGGTTCTTTCGTCGGCTCCAGTTTGTTAAACGTGATAGAAAGTCCCGCCCCCGCCGCCAATCGAATTGGGTCGCAGATCGAAGAGGAAAATAAATTGATCGAAAATAATTATTGAATTTCTCTAGCACTTAGATCTCATTATGGACAGGCGACTAATTAATAAAACTCTCACTTGATTGGCAGTGCGGCTAATTAAGGCGCTGCCAATTCAATTGTCGACCAGTTTAAGTCCGGCTGCAATTGTTCCACTTTGCGACAGTTTCCAAGTTTCTAAACCACCGCCGCGCCACCTGCCCGCAGCGCAAAGTTAACAAAGTGCTGATAAGGCTGTCACTGATAAGAGCTGGCAGCATGCTTTAAATAACAATCATTAAATCGTGCGATAATCCAGCCAACACTTCGGCGTACCTCTTTTTGTTTTCTTTGACTCTTGACATTGAAAATTGGTACGTTTCAGCAACTGGGCCGACTATAACTCAGACCAGCCAAAAGGGGCCAACGATGCACCGTCCCGACGATGGCCAGCAGAGACTGCAGCCACTGCCATGGCCCCAGCCACTGTGACCTGCTAAACTAAATTGGCGAGAGCTCGATCGCCACTGGCCGCTCGCGGTGAAACCAGTTGGCTGTGCCGCGCTTGGCCACCAGGATCGGCGGCCACTGGCAGCCGCCGCGATCTGTCTGATGCATTCAGTTCAAAGCTGTTGCTGCTCTCGTGCAGTTGTGCCCACATCGAGACGTCAAACTTCAGACTTCGCAATGCGTGTTATTGTGCTCGCTGTGCATATCCTGCTGGCCGTGGGCCTCGCGCAGGCCTTCGATTGGGTAAAGCATCAAAAACATATATCACATTATTTAGATTGGTGTTAAGTGTTAGGCCTCATTGACAGCAGAATTTCGGAACGAGTAATAATATACTACTATAATAATATCAGTATGATATACTGAAGTACTACTGTATAGGGTCAAGTGTTCTCTCATACAAAGTCTATGACTTCATCACGCTAAAATTGTGGTCACATATCAGTATCGTAATGATATCAAAGAAAGTTATCTACTCAGTTTATATCCCCGAAAACTCCTACTACTATTGGAGGAAAAGAAGTTCCTTGCAATCAAAGTACGTGCTAATCAAGTTCTTAAAGTTCATGGCTGATACAGTTTATTTTAAGGTGAAAAAAAGCCTTTGTCATTCTTAATCAAAGTCATAGCTTCAATGCATTGCTATACATCAAAAGAAATCCATATTAAATCGTGCAGAAGTGCTTCTATGCAAAAGTAAATAGTTTATTAGGGCATCCTTTGATTGTAATTGTTGAACTATACTGGAAGAGGTTTGCGAATTGCGACCGTTTTTCGCTGTCTTTCTCGACGTTTCTGGGGTTTTAATTAAATATTACCTTTATGCCTTCTTCACTCAGCTGCAGTAAGCGAACATAGGTTCTATAGGCATATATTTCAAATACTGAACCAAAATCTAGTTTTTTATGGCTGTAGTCCAGCCCAGAGTCAGAACATCTGCATATTATAGACATCAAATATAACTTTATCAAGAGAAAACTACTAAAATAAGCAAGGCTTTCCTAGGCTTTCAAGGATTAACTTAGCTTTGAATTTAGTATATCAAGTATCAAATTGATTAACAGATTTTCCACTTTATAAAGTGAACAAAAAAATAACAAAAAACTTCAGATCATAATCGTTTTTATACAATTAAATGTGTTGTAAAAGTATTAAATTAATGTACATATTCCCAACTTTAGAATAATTAACAAAAAGGCTTTAGCTAATTGTTAATTAGATAAGAGACCGGCCTGAATAGCGTAAACACCTTTGCTAAGTTACAATAAGTACACTAATCCACGTAATGCCCACGTAGCACTGTTTCCCACGCCCACATAGTAAAGTTGAAAGTGAAATTTGGTGTTGCATACTTTGCAGCGCGCCTTGAAAACCTGCGATGCCTCAAGCCCGAGCTGCGTGACACGCACTTTCGGCTCGACCATACCGATGCGACTGTACGAGTGTCTGCGCGAGTTCAGCATGCTGCGCTGCACGAAGCTGTTCGTGCTGCAGAAGCTGGAGGAGCGGAAGCAGTTGCCGCAGACGGGCAACATGACGCGCGACTTTCTCGATCAGTTCTTCGGGCAGGAGACACAACTGGGCAGCCTGATCACAGAGAAGTATCAGCAGATGTCGGAGAAGGAGCTGAATCAGCGGCTGGTGCAGAGATTTCAGCGCTTCTTCAAGAATCGCGACCTCAAGCTGCACTTGCTGCCCGGCATGCTGGTCAAGATCGTGCCCAGCAAGGAGAACAAGCTCAACTTTAGCCTGAAGAAGGGTGAGTATGTGCGCCAGGAGAGATATATTTGCCGCTGACTATGTCTATGCTCTGCAGCCATCAAGTCGCGCCTGGGCCGGGCACGCCGACGCGACACGGACGACGAGCTCCATCTCATGAATCTTCACGCGCTGACCGGTGGCACCTTGGGCGGCCCGAGCGGCACGAGTGGCAGCGGTGCCAGTGCCAGCGGCGAGAGCTTTGTGCCCGAGGTGGAGGGCAACTCCAAGCACAAAGGCGGCCTGGGCGGTGGTCAGGGCGGCAACGGCGAAGACGGCGGCGGCGGCGGCGGCGGTGTCGTTGGACTGCTCAACAAGCGTAAGAAGAAGCAATCCTACAAGACGACCATGCTCCAGGTGGCCGTGCCCATACTCGTCCTGCCCATCGTACTCCTGGGCAGCTTGCTGCCCTTCATCCTGCCCACCCTCAAGATGGCCACCATTATGTCGCTCCTAATGAACAACGGCGCCTTCCTGGCCGCCATGCTCTACGCGTACTCCTCGGCCACCGCCGCCAGTGCTGCCAATCAGCCGCAGCACATCAGCTATGGCTACACCGAGGGCTTCCATTGATCGTAAATTAATTTAATTTAGTTAATTAAAGCGAATTCGAATCCAGCTTGGTAACAATGCTCTTCCAATAAAGACTGTCTCCCGTTCTACGGCTTTCGTTTCTTAAGCTGCATTTTAATGAAAATTGGCTATAGAGGGGAGCTCCGATAGAGAGAGAGTGCCCAAGGCCTCCTCCATTTGCGAGTATCGAGGCGTTGACTCTTTCAATGTCAGCGAGAAATTCCTCTGAAGAAATACTTTTTCTATCGTTCGGAATACATTTCAATTTCTAAATTTCGCAGCTTAAATATATTCTTTTTGTTACCCTCTCTCTCTCATTCAGAATCCAAATCGATTTTTGTTATTGCTTTCTTAATCGATTTGATCGCCTTCACCCATGTATTGCATAATACATGGTAGATTTTAACATATGTTGAATAGATCCAAACCGAAGTCGCTCGCCTTATACACTGCAACTGACCTATATACTAATACGAATTTCGATTCTCAGCAAATTCAAGGTTGAACTAATTTAATTTTAGAAAGGGTAAAGTCTTACAAAAAAAAAACTTTAAATATAATATAAAGCAATGTTTGGTATTTTTATTGGATACTTCTATATGATATGCATATGTTGAAAATTCTTTAGAGTTCAGAAATTTTACGTCATTTCTAAATAAAGAACTTAACCCGAAAGTTCAGCAAAACTTTTGGATGATAAATATGCGACGTTTTTTTTATTTTTATTTTTTTTTTGTCGCAGCTCATTAAAAATGTATAGGCGCACGCGCGACTACAGCAACAAGACAGCAGACAACTAGTTTGGTATACAACAGCAGCAACAACAACAACAAATACAGAAACAACAATGACACTTAAGCTGCCGGTACTTCCCAGTCAATCGAAAAAGAAGCGAGGCATACGAAATGATTGAAGCAAGCAGAACCAGAAAATAAATATTAATATCATAATAAAGGTAGCGTCAAATTTCATATTAACTGTAATAAACCAGTAATGGCGCTAAAGGCGGAAGTGCATGGCCAGCAGATACCCTGTTGTGCATAAAATAATTAAATATTTAGTGGGATGAGCATATTCGTTCTGTGCTCTGTCCGTCTAGCTGTTCGCTCGGCCGCCCAACTGTCGGCCCTATTGAAGCTAGAGATATCAAGTTTTGAATGTATAAGTAATCGTCTGATCAGAAATTTTAATATACTCGATCTTCAGTAAGAGAATAATTAAGAATACTAATTAGACAATCAAAAATCAAAAATGTATAGTAGACGTAGCCGGGTTAGCTGAGAGCGTGGGAAACTCAAAGTTAAACTCAGGATATATCTTCTAAACTATTCGAGCTAGAGCTTCAGAGTCTTACAGTTTACCATCTACCTTGAGACTTATCAGTCATATTAGCTGCTCTGTAATCTAGTATTATGCAGTCGTGTTTTATAAATTATCTATGTTTTATTTAAAGGAAAATCTTAAACAAAATTGTATTCCTTATCGATAAGGTCTATATGTATAGAATAACTCTAGAATCATTTGATATATGCTTAAACATGCTGTCTGAAATTTGTTGTCAATTGTGGCCTCTGTTGTTATTGCTCTTCATATATATATAAATATGTATACATATACCGTTTAATCTTCACCATATTAACATACTTTACATATTATTTGTTTTGAAACAATCCTACAATACATCAGTTATACCATTTCCCATTGTTTTCTGAGTAAATGTGTTACATATGTTATATATATTTATATATATATATATGCTCGTTAGGCATAATCTTTATTCCATTTCCAGACAAATGTCTAAGTCGCGCGACAAATTGTTTCTTTTCTTTAGCACGAAAGACAGCATATGTATATAATTTTTTGAATTTTTTTTTGGAATTTTAGCGATTTTTTGTTTTGTTGTTTTCAATTTTGTTTTTGTTTTACTACAAATTGTTCTGATTAAATATACAATTGGAGTCTTAAAGCTTAGTATCCTACACAATTAATAACTAAAAACAATTTACACTCTCTCCATTTGAGAATCGAGACTTAAGCATAAGCCTTATCAAGTACATTTAAGTCTAGATCCACTTGCGTCGTTAGAACTCAGGCGTTACATATTATTCATAGATATATTATATATAGGGGTCAAGTGTGTGCTCAGCATTGAACGATTAAGTAGATATATCAAAAAAAAATGTATATGTCTTCTATGTAGAGCTGCTGCTACTGGGTTTGCTTTGATAGTCTGTACAAAGTTTTGGACTTATCTCGAATTTGTTCTTGTTTGAAGATTTCTCTTTTGTTCTCTGATCTTTTCTTTATGTTTTTGGAATTGAAGCCATTTCTAATATGTATTTGCGTCCGATGCACCACATAGATAACAGACGCGCTCATTCGTATATTGGTAGTATATATGTATGTATATACTGCTCGAAAACACTGTATTCCCATCTATCAAAATCGGCGAGAGTTATGTAGACCATTCGGGACGCAATTAACAAACATTGTCTAATCCTGTTTGCTCTCCTCGACACTGTTCGCAATGGTGGCATGCTTGCGATCCTCCTCGCTGATGTCCTTGTCGTCCCAGCCCCAGACGGCGTTCTCCTCCTTCTCGTGATCCAGGTGCATCACCAGCTCGTTTGTGGGCGCGGCACTGGAGTTGTTGTTGGCATCCAGCAGGGCGGCAATGTGGGAGCCGTCGCCAGTGCGCAGCACACGCTTGTACACCATCTCCTTGGACACGTACTTCAGATCGTAGGCTTGGCCTGACCAGAGATAAACAATAGTTTCAAAACCGCACTAGAACTCGAGACAAGTTGGTCCTCTGCTTACCTATCTTGGCCATCAGATCGATGAAGGCTGTGGTCCAGTTGCCGTTGTAGGTGCCCAGCTCGGCTGCCTTGTAGTCCCAGGGGAAGACATGATGGTAGTTATGCCAGCCCTCGCCGAAGGTGATGTTCGAGACCAGTTTAGAGTTGACGGAGCTGATGTTCACATCGTAGGGCTTCATGCCGTAGAAGTGTGCGGCGCTGTTCACCAGCCAGGTGCCGTGCAGAGAGAGGCAATAGCGCAGCATCGAGCAGCTGAAGAAGCAGACCTTCAGCGAGGTGCCCATCAGATAGTACGGTATCAGCATGGGCACAACAAAGCAGCAGATTGGCATCACAACAAAGTAGTATCTAATGAAAGAGAGCGTGAGGGCGGGAGGGAGTTAGCATCGCTGTCTCAGCGTGTCTCAGTCATCGGTTTGACTCACTTCTTCTGGAACATGACAACGGGATCGGCCTCAATGTCGCTCATGTCGATCTGCTTGCCCTTGCCGCGCACATCGGGATGCTTCTTGCAGAGCAGCCAGCCCATGTGGGCGAAGAAGAAGCCACGGCGAGAGTTGTGCGGATCGGCGTGTGTATCGGTGAACTTGTGGTGCACACGATGATCGCGTGTCCACTCCCAGATGCTGTTCTGGAATGCCAGCGACTGGCAGAGCATGAGGAAGATGCGCAGCGGCAGCTTCGCCTTGTACGCCTTGTGCGACCACAAACGGTGCACGCCCGCCGTAATGCCCAAGCCGCCCAGGAAAGAGAACAGATAAACTGCGAGGGAGAAGGAGAGAGAGAGAGAGAGAGAGGAGCAGAGTTAGTGGATGCTGCTGAAGAGGTGTCCGCTCGACTACTCACTGGGCAGAATTTCGAGGTAGGCACTCTCAGCCGGTATCAAGTAGAGGCCATAGAGCGCCGTCGAGTGCAGGATGATGAACAGCACAATATTATGCCAGACGATTTGGGCCTTGAAGGGCTCGGCAGCTGCAGTCGCTTTCTGGGCATCCGTTTGGGGCGTGGCCGGCGTTGCTGCCGGCATGGGTGCTGCCTTGATGGGCGCGGCCGCTGGTGGAGCTGCTGCTGTTGCTGTTGTTGTTGTTGCTGCTGCTGTTGACATCTTATTATTATTGGCATCAGCCATGGCCGTCTCAGCCAATATAAAGGTGCTGCCTATTATGTTCGGTGCCATCTGCAAACACAAAAGATCAGCTTAGTAAATAGCTATGTTGACGGAATAGAAATGAAACATGCCCATATAGTAGATATTTCGCTTCCTTATTAATGGCCTGTCACAGCGGCAAATTGCTGGCGATTGTGCAGCGTTGGGATGCAAAGCAAACTCATTTGCTATGCAGAGCATGTTGGCTGACTTTTCACGTAAATGGCAGAGCGTCAACCCCCCTTCACCCACCCGAACTGAACAGCTAATTATGGACCAGCTTTAGGCAGCTGCCTCATTACCAACGGCCTTCGATAGCTGAGCTACTTCAGATTCGAATAAAAGCGATACAAAGAATAAGCCGGAAGCAAAAGGCCAACACAAAACAAAAGCAACAAAATAACATATAAATAGATATATGTATACATATATATTTATATGTATATATGTATATATTGCTATCGACACACTTCAGCACAATTCTTGAAGAGGCCATCAATAATCTATTTTGATTTTAGTATTTCAACTATTTTAGCATATCTATTTACGCGGCACGCTTAAGTACAAACAAAGTCATGAGGTTGATCTATCGAATTTATTAAGTTGGGCGCCTGCTACTAATTACCAATTAGATTAGATTAGAATGCCCATTTGCATGCATGATTGTATAGTTTTACTTTGCGCACAATAATGAGGGAAAAAAGCAAACAAAAAACTAGAAAACAAAAACTAGAAAAAATAGAAAGAAAACTTGGAATCATGCCCTGCATTAAGTTGGCATTGCCCCTGCGCCGTGTAATTTGATATTTGAATGACGTCAAGATTTGGCGTTGCATTTGAATGCAGCTCAGCGACCTTGGCCAGGTGTGTGAAAGATGCTCGCTTGATAATTGCAGCAAATGCAGCCAGCTGCAGCGCAACAGCTCCACTGAGCAATTATTATTTTGTGATTTTGTGATTTTGTTATTTTGTTGCTTTTGGCTTAAATACTTGACTGGCTGTCGGTCGAGCAGGTGAGTCTGAGGCAGACAGGTTGGCTGCGGCTTCAGCTACTTCTTTAGAATCGACAACCGGTTGACCTCATACCACATGCACGCCGTCTAGAGTTTGATTTAATGTTCTTGTTGGCTGCTCAGGCCGGGTATTTCGTATTTTCCAACTCGATGCCAGCTCGTGCCTAGTTTTTGAAGTCAATAACTCGCAGCCGTTGCCAATGTCAAGTTGAAGCCGCGGCCACTTAATCGATCGCCAATTGAATTACAGGTGCGCGCATAGTTCAGCATTTGAATATGTTCGTGCCAAAATCTATATTAATCAAAGAACTTGACCTTGGCCAAAGTAAACAAATTTACAAACAAAATTTAGACTTGAGTCCGGCCCGTCAATTCGAAAGAGAATTTGCATTATTTTGTGAAATGTATCTAATTAAATGCTTAGTAAGACATTTAACACCAATATATATTATATGCATGCATAGGATATATGTATATTTATATATATAGAGCCCATCCAGCTCAACTTTGGCCTGCACAATGCTCGGCATTAAATGCATTGCAAAGCACTTCATTAATATCAATTATAAGGCAATGCAAATGCCTACAGAGTGCATTGCACTGAGCTCCTCATGTTGTAATATATAGAAAAACCAAAGAGATATATACGTGTATACATATGATGCCCAACTAAATCGAGAGTCAACACTACTCTTTGCCTCGGTCAAAACTAGTTTCGGATCTAATATGCCAATGCCAAAATATGCTGAGACTGGGGCTAGCCTTGTTTTGTGGCTGCGGCCATCCTTACCGGAATATTAGCATAATTCAACAATGAAGAACTTAGACAAAAAAGCAGCTTTGATATAGAATACAAGTGTCTTTGCATACACACACACACACATATATGAATATATGGCTGTGTGTGTGTAGTTATGCTGTGGGATCAAGGTTCTAGCAACGGGTTTTGGCTAGAGTTTCAAAGGCTTGTGATTCTCTTGTATCTTTCGTGAGAGTTTTTAGTATTTTTAATGTTATTCTTCTTTTTCTTTATTTGCATCGAATTGATCAATCGATCTTTAACTGCCTGGCAGCCAGCACTAGCGCGTCAGAGCAACAACAATGACAATAATAATAATAATAAAAATAAATATCGGCTACATTCAATCAATGTGCTATAGCTGTATGTCAATCCATCTATATATCTCTATGCATATCCATTGATCGATTCGTCGGGCTGGCACGCAGCTGGCATAACAATGGATGACGCTCTGGCTCAGTCTCTGGCTGGCTGGAACGTGACGGCTGTTCTATATGCATGATCGTCTCTAATGTCTTCATTGCTATGGCCAGTTCGCAATTATGCGCGGCATCCATATTCATTAAACACCATGCTAACGCATATATAGATATTCAATTTAAGAATCGACAGAAATAATACAACAAAAACCTGATACAAGCAGCCGCCTAGAACAATCGCGCTCATTACGCATACGCCCCATTGTGCGTAGAACGGGGTGCCTAGCCAGCCAGCCTAGCCTATCTACATATTTGATGGACTTTGACTCATTGCCTTTAAAGGCTAGCATAATTTTTTTTTATTTATGCTACGTGATCCCTACGTTTGTTGCGGTTTGCTTCTTCATCTTCTTTTTCAATCATATTTCGATATAAAATTTTTGGTGCTCATTCTTAAAGTGCTTCATAGTTGCCGTGTGATTTCCTATTTCGCTGATGATTCACAAATTTTTCCACTTTTTATAGATCTATAAATATATAGCTATTGTCTTCTTTATATATTATGATGAAACTATGAGTTAAGAGACTCTTAACTCAAGAATGATTTGATTGTATTTGTAATTTTGACTGATATTGGGCACATTCTGAGGGGTTCCTTTAATTTTCTCAAAATCTTGTGAAATTTTCAATGACTAATATCTCTGTGGATATAGACTTGTATTCCGTTATGAACAGCTTGCACTTACCTTTGCTATATTGCGTTACAGATATATTTATATATATATTCTATATATAAATATATATATCTATTTGATGATCTGGTAAAATCCGTATGTACCGAGCTCTCGTTTCGTTTATAGACTTGCTCTTTGCTTTCTTAACAAACACACACCAAATCTGAGTTACGAGTTACGCACTCAATAGTTCGTTTTGCATCCCTATAAGGATGTTCGATATTCTATATATATATATGTATATTTTTGGTTAGTTTATCAGCACACGCGGCACATCCACGGTTCGCGAAGAATGCACGGCGTATGATTGTACGGCACGTCAGGCAGATCGTTTTTAAGCTTGGCTAGTTCAAAATTCATATACATATATATATATATATACATATGTATATGTATCATATATATGTGCTTGTATGTGTGAGTATATATATATATGTATATGTATATATGGAGATTCGCGCACAACCGATTGACAGCGAGTGAGGTTCGGCTTTGGTGCTCCAATGCTGACGAACAACAGTGCCTCAAATAGTTAGCAACGCCGAATTTTAAAGCCGATCTTCATGCGATATGCAGTCGGCTCTCCGACCGATTCTTGAACTGTGACGATCGTTGATCGCGGTTCGCTTGTGTGATTTTTGTTTTGTTTTTGTTTTTGTTTTATTTTTTTTCCCCCGTCGACCTAATGTGAGACGCGTGGCTTCGTTGATTTTTGGTATTAAGTAATATGATTTAGATAAGAGCGACACCGTAAATTGAATGTAACGAGACTTCAGTTATGCTCTGAGTGGGAGGAGGGGTGGAGGGGAAGGGTCTTCCCTCGGTGATTTACCACGAATTGTCATAAAATTTACCATTTAGCCCTGCACTCAGCGACAACGTCTATTTGGCCCAACTCACGTAGGCCTTTTCAGTACCTTCTCTCTCTACCTCTCTCTTTCTCACACACACACACGCACACACACACGACTCAAGTTGTCCAACAACATTTGATTGTCGGTCTTCGGTTTTTCTTTTCTTTGCGGACTCTTCTTATCGTCGGCGACTTTGGCTTACTCAACAGGGTCGGGCCTGGCTTGAATTTCAGCTGCAGGTCATGCACTATCCAGCTAGCGGTCAAGTTGAGCACGTTGGCTACTTTATTAACTGTCATTATGCTAGCCAGTGCTTTGCATATGCATGTCGACCATGTCAGCCGGCTAATGGCCACATTTAGCTCTAAATGTTCTCAATTCCATCCAATGCTGCGCATTTGGCCTAAAACTGGGCTGCGTGTGCGATTTATGTTAGCTTTTTATGATTTCATTAAGCTCGGAGAAGCCAAAGTCGATTGAATCGTTCATTCATAGCGGCTTCTATTTGTTGATAAACACATACATATATCATAGTATATAATTGTGAATATGATTTTTATTATAATTATTATAATTATTTTTGTCAATTTAAAATTATTGTTTATAAAATTTTTTATTTTTTTATTGTATATATCTTCGTATTTTATTATATAGACTTATATATTTATTATTAAAAATTAAATATTAATTTTTCTAGTAGCCCAACTTTATACCTATGGAGGAAGTGGATCATAACAATCATAGAAATATGAATATAAATACGTATATGTATTTCATTAGAGCTTCGCAAATAATCTTATACAGTTATACCGAAACGGAAGAAGTAGATGTTTTTATTTATGAAATATGAATACATATGTCCATCATATTTCTTTTATAAATATGCAACTGGGCTGACAAACTTATCTTGCATAAATACTTTAAGCGAACTTCTTCCTAGTAAAAAAAAAAAACTTCTCGTCTCTTTGATGGCCTTTTCACATAGTTTCCATGGCACTTTACATGTGAGGCAGCCGCCTTGTTTGTTCTCAAAGTTCACAGTTTGCTGCTGATTTGTGGTTTTGTTACAGTTCTAAAAATCAATCGCCTTCATGACCAAACTTAATTGCTGTTGAATCCGCGTCAATATTTGGCCACGCAAAGTGACGGACGACTCGCGGTTCTCAAGACAAACAGCTAGTTGGGCCCAAGCCCCGTTTTAGGCCAATAATTATTTGTACATATTTCGAAAAAAAAAAAAAAATACGAAACAAAAAAACAGAAAATGAAAATGAAAATGAAAAAAAAAACTGTTTACAGTTTACTGCCAAATGTTTATTGTTAAAATGAGTTGTGTCTAATTTTGTTGTACTGACGGCCACTAAAATTGTTTGCAATGCAGACAGACGGACGGACGGACAGACTCGTGCGAGAGGGTCGAGGTGTCAGAAGTCGGCGTTTTGCAACTTGCAGCAACGCCGGAAGGTCAACAGGTGCAACAAAATGCGGCACAGAGTTAAAAGTCAAAGTACCTAAACATACTCATTCCACTCACTGTCTGGCTTCGATCGTTAAACAGCCAGGAACTGTGACAAAACCACTTGATTTGAATATACTCCATAGAGGCAGAACAGAAGTCGAACCTGTGCTAAATATTATGCAGTTTGGGCGTGTGCGAATTTTATGAGGCTAATCAGAAAATCGTTATCAAAAATCGTTAATTTTTTGAGCACGTGCGTAATTATTGACTAAATGCCCATCGAAATGTTTCATTCAACTGGTTCGCTGAATGAAACTGTTGTGAATGAATGTAAAACTGGAGTAGTTCGCCCCAAGGTACTTGTGTCCATAAATGTGCTTTAGCACATACATCACAATTAGAGGACGTGCCTCAGAAGCCAATTAGGCGAGACCTAACACACATATTGCGGCAAACTAAATTTAATTGAATCCATTTTGTGCGCGCTCTGCGACACTGTGCACTCGTCGCACTGTGTAACCCCGCCGCACACGGGTCGGGAGAGTAATTGAAAGGCTGCAGGCAGTTAGCAGCTAATGGCCGTGTCGCTGCCAAAACACTTCATGACTTGCAGCATTTCAACACCAAAAACAGAAAACATCATAAAGAATATTTTTTGAAAATCAAATAAACACACATGCATACAATTAAAATTGCAAAAATATAATAAAAAAAAAAAAAAAAGATGAAGATAATATGAACCTCTGCTTAGAGATGCACAAAGAAAACTCTAGCTGCGCCAAGGTGAGGCCAAGAATATTGCAGGTTCTTGAACAGAGTCAATTACCCAAAGCAATTATGAGGTCTTGAGGTGCCTATTTAGCCTTTAACATGACAGCAATTTCATGAGCCATTAATACTCTGAAAACGTATATAAGGGGTACTTGGATTGCTACAGACGCTGCATTGCCATTATGAAATAATACTAAAGTTAGGTGGAGTTTTGAAATATATAGATATATAGATAATAAATATAATAGTAAAATTTGCTTAAGACTATATATAATCAGCAAAAATCAAGAGGTTGGCTTGAACTGAAAAAAAAAAAAAAAATTAAAAAAAAAAAAACAGCATAAAAACTAAAATACTGCAAAATGATTTTGTAGCGCTAATATAAGATTTTAAATTTATAGACATAATCCAGAGGTGAAGTACTGGAGAGTGTTGCACAATTAACATTCATAAACATGGCAAACGATCATATGCTCCAATTATAGGTCTTGGGAGATCATTGCAATAAAGATAGCTTCATTTTGCTGAGGAAAAATTATGTTTATTTCCTAGTTAATAAAAAATTTAAATAAATTTCAACAAAATTCGTTATAGCAAATATCTCTATATAGAGTTCCAGACAGCGCTACTAGTTTGATTAAGTATGCGTGGTCCTATGTCAGTCGTACGATTCGCCAGATTATCATAAGTGACGTAGAGCAATGAAATAGGAAATGAAAACTTTGCCAAATTTATGTTAAGTTTAAGAAGAAACTAGAAAATTAACTTGTTTCAGAATCTGATATAAGATTCTTAGTAGTATAAATAAATATATGTACATACATATATTTAATGGGTAGTTTCAGATACACTCACTCTCTCATATACACTCACTCTCACTCTCGCTCGCTCGCTCTCTTTACATCTCTGCCTTGCTCTTTTCTCTCAATATTGGCTAATCTATGGCTGTCAGCTATATGATGCACTAAAGGTTACTACAGAGCTTGAACTATTTGCAAGTCAAGTTAATTTTAAATGCGACGCGTGACAATTGCAAAATCTGAAACCGAGTCTGAAATTACTTGGAAAAACATAATAGAGATCGATGTGAGGCGACAAAGCAAAGGCTGCGTAGTCAAGTGCAAAGTGCGTGAAAGCCTAATTAGGCCTGGATTCGAATGCTTTAGGCCAAATGCTTATGCAAATACCAAATGACAGCTGCGAACTGAGGCGCAGCCACAGGAAGAACGCAATGTCGCACGTTTGAGTCAACACAGACACGCACTTAACGCCCCATGAGCATCGCTAGAGAAAAGCACACAAATCGCAAGCAAAAGGTTTGCAGCAACACAATAACAATAGAATTTATTGAAAAACAAAAACAATAATTATAATTTTATTTGTTTCACAGCAAAGCGATTTCCATAGAATACACAATACACAACACTTTCTCACAGGCCTTATCAGGCCAAGCCAATCGTGTGGGTGTACGGTCCCAGCCTCAGGCTGATCATAACAACTGAAGTCCATTAAAGCCCAATCAAATTGACGATCTGTAAGCATATGAAAAAATCACGTTAGAACATGAAGATAATTGCTTTGAAACACCTGAAATGATTGCTCAAAGCCATAATGTTATACTGTCAATTCTTAATAATTTTTAATCTTAGTCTTAATCTACATTAAAAATGTCATATTACTTCAGGTAATGCTTAAAAGGTTGAAGGTAGAAACACATTCCTTATATTCTTAAGCGACATCTTGGAAATTTATGTATATTTCTTTATAGATGGATAGATAAACATCTATTTATCTAAAACTCGTTTGAGTAACCAAATGTTTGCCTAGCTTTTCGTCAAAAAAGAGAGCCAGGTCTTCTATGTTAGTTAGCTTAAAGCTATGAACTTTTTTACCTATTAATCTTACCCTATCCACTTGTAGAACTCTAGTTTTCAGTACATTTTTCGATATCCCAGCTTTACTAATTGATATCGATCAATTTTTGAGGTTAGATCATGACTCATAGTGAAGAATGAGTAAAGAATGTGAGTGATAATAAATTATAATTCTTTTCTCACTTCCTTCCTTGTAGCTAACTGCTCGAAACCGTAGTTTTAATTTCATCTAACCATTAACTACGTATCTAAATTACTCTATCAAACATTGTTCATTGAAGAACACACTACAAATTACGGTATTCTATTTGATTTAGATCGAATCACAGTTGACAACAAGCGGATTTCACATTCGATTTTTTGCTTTTCTAGAACTCTAACAAATATTATAATAAAAAAAAAAAAAATACAAATAGAAACTGTCCAAAATCCGAATTCAAGTGAATGAATTGTTATGCTCTGGGCAGAAAATGGAGTAGCTGACCAATCGAATTGGCAAATGGATCACGTGCAACGAGCTCGCGGCATATCAAAACTTTACGTCTGTGATTATTCTTTGTCACCATTTGCACATGCATTTGTTATTGTTTTTATTTTATTGGCACTGTTTCCGTATAAACTTTTGCCCAAAAAAAAAAGAAGAAGAAGAAGAACAACAACAAATACAGCTTTGCTTTGGCCAGTTGCTGGGTGCTTGCTAAAAAGAACGTTTGTCCGCAGCGAGAACTTCACTATTTTCATTAACAACTCGATCATGCCCAGCATGGATAAGGCCCAAAAACCGCATGCTATTTAGAATTCAACAGCATGGCTGCAAAACCTGATTCGTGTTTTAAATATGTATATATAAACCTATATATAGTTTTATATTCTCAG
The DNA here is from genome assembly GCF_001654015.2 of Drosophila navojoa. The sequence goes on from NW_022045953.1 coordinate 264,321, forward strand.
CCTGAACCTGTGCCTGGGCATGGGTCTGGGCCTATGGCAGTAGCTATGCTACATAGAATATCATTTCGCATTTCGTTTATTAAATTCTATTCATTTCGTGTTGTGTTAAATACATATATATGGATTCCTATATACATATAATTATATGTGTGTCTATGTCTATAAAAAATTTTTACAGCTGCTCTGTTGTACACACACAGCAACAAAAACAATAATAATAATAATGCTACAAGATAATGGGAGATTGATGTATGGGCAGCGACCCTTCAGATGTCTGGAGCAAAACCTGTTGAACATGTGCCAAAGGGTTAGAGATTTTAAAAAGAAAACTCATAACTGGAGTATGTCGCTAATACCTTAGAACAGCTTAATATTATTCAGAAATAATTTATCTTTTCCCTTTTTTTGATTTTTGATTTATTGCTCAGCTTTGGAGAATTCTATACATTAGAACCGGTTATCTTCCTCTTCTGTGACCCCTTGACCTTATGATTAAGAATATTACATAAATTTTTGTTTATATATGTATGCTTAGTATATGTTTATAATAAAGCAATGCCACTGGCATGGTCATAAGATTCTTGTCTCTTGGTCGACTATTACAGGCCTTAGACATTGACAATGGACTTCCGGCCTTTGTCTTCCGCGTACGACTTGCAAATGTAACTGTAAAGAAGCACAACATATATTTTTCAATACAAAATCAAAAAATAACAAAAAAAAAAAAAAAGAGTGAAACACAGCATAAGAAAATAATTAAAATATGTAAATGGATACAAAGTCACACACACATACACACGAAAAAAGGCCAAAGTCGCGCGAAATCGAACTTCACCTCGGCTGCGTCATGCGGTCGCTGCAGAGAAGAAGCAGAAAGAGTCGCTGAAATTGAAAAGAAACACTCAAATCGACGCACATTTATGCTCAGCTGTTGCTTGATTGAACATCAGGAAATACAAAATGCTAAGCAGCCTGAAGCAAACTGTAACAGGGCCCAAAGAAAAAAAAATAAAAAAAACTGAAATAATAATAACACAAACAAAAACTGAAATCAAAAACGAGTTATCTTCGGCGCTGATAAGCAGCCAAGAAACGTGTTCGCTTTAGACCGTTGCACGATCGGCCAAGATATAACATAAACAATCAAATATTAAATAGACATAACCCAACAGATTAGTTAATTAATGCGTTGCCATGGCAGCGGTTGCGTCTTCCACAATTCGCATTTGCATTGACATTGACTTTGACCGACAAAACGAAATCGAAGTCAATGCGGCGTATACTCGTTGGCCGTATGCCTATGTGTGCGCAAGCTAGTGGTATACTGTGCGTGTGTGTGTGCGTGCGTGCGTGCGTGTAAATTTCAAAATATGACAATGCGGTGGACGTGCAGTTGACAGCAATTGCACTCATAATTTATTTGACAAGTCAGAACAGACAGGAAGGAACCTTAAGGCGGTGTGATGTGAATATCTGTTGGTAAACATTGCATTTCACGGTTCAATGCAGTTGGCATTGTTAGCAACTGAAATCTGAGATCCTCGTAAGGCTAATGACTTTTTTCGGTAATGCCTAAGATTCATTCATACGCTCCATTGGACAGCGGTCAGACAGCGTAAATTTGTCAGTGCTGGCGGATTCATTGGGTCAAGTTTAAAATGCTAGAAATATTGCCCGAGACTAGATCAAAAAACGGCATTGACCGTCTTACTTGGTTCAAAAGCGCCAGCCATTGACCATAGCATAATAATACATTAAAAATAGAAGAGTATCGATGCCATAAACTAAAGACTGCGATATTTGCAATTTGTTTTTTTTTTTTTTTTTATGCAGGGGGTCGCACTTCTGCTGAAACTGTTGCTTATGCTAATGCCTATAATATTGCTGCTGCTGCGCCGGCGCGACATTGTTTTTTTCGTCTTCTTTATTTCCTGGTTTGTCAGTTTCGTTAGGCATTATAATCGGTAATTTGCTGCGTATCAAGCGCGCTAAGACAAACATTGACCTCAATGTGTGAAAGTATATATGTGTGTGATTAAATACCTAGATATTGAATATTAAAATGATTTTTTAATTGCTTCGCTTTTCAAATAAAAGTGTTTGCATAAATGCCCCTATGCTATAACGGCCAAATGCAAACTAAAACTGGAACTATCGAGTGCCGCAAATTTATGTTAACAGCATTTAGCGCTGCTATCCATAAAATTCTAAACGCACCAAATGCTGTACAGTGGCTTAGCATTAGTCTTTATTTATATGCTAGAAAATTTTATGCTCAGAAAACCGGTTTTTAAACTAAGAGAATAACCACCAACATAGTTGATTTTGATTCTATTCTAGATACAAAAATCTTAACAAGCTTTTCACATTTCTTTTTGTCTTTTTTACATCACTCATTCATGATGTAACGGCCTACACACTAAAGCTGTAACTATCAATTGGCGCAGTAATTTTTATCCCTAGACACTAGCAATGGTAAATATGAAATTCCAAATAAACGGAATGTTGAACAGTAGCTTAGCATTAATATTTATAATTTAGATATAGGAAATTTTATGATTTTCAAACCAGTTTTTAAACTTTAATTTGATAATCACCAACATATTTAATTAAATTGCAGCTGTTCTAGAAAAAATAAATAAATGCTGTAGCTATCAGTGCTTGATTAAATCTCTGGTCAGTGATTAAATGTAATTATACTGCAACGGCCAAATACAAACTGAAGCTGGAGTTATCGATTGTCGTAATTATTTAGCAGATAACAAGCAGTCTCTACAACTGATATACATGAGATTCTAAATTATGCTGTATGCTGTTAAGCGGATTAGTATTAACATTTATATGTTTACATTTTAAAATTGTATGGCTAGAAAAAAAAACTGTTTGAAATTTTGTTTGAGACCAAGAACACTAACATATTTTGAATTTAAACAGTTATTCTATTACGATTCTATTGCTAACATCGATAAGTTATTAACAATCGAAACTAAAGCTGTGCTTGCCAGACCCGTGTAAAATGTAATAAATCTTTACACGCAAGTCGGTCACACTTGCACCCTTATCTCACAAATGTTGCCAAATATAATCAGCTTTGTTTTGTAAACCACTTTTTATATAGTATTTGTAAATTCAATTCAATTTGGTGCGATTATGCTTTCATTTACAATTCGCGTAGAGCAGCCAGTAACAAAGCAATGACTGTGCGGGGCATAGAAGCTATCAAATTATATATGCCGACGTCAAAGGCAGATGCAAGAGCAGCCATAAAAACAAACATACGTGAGGAAACGGGCAGGGCCGTGATAGAACCTACACCTGTTGACAAAGGCCAGGCCATGACCTCTGTGGAACGCTACAGGCAGGAATGGGCGCAATTGCTGTCCAATTTGGACGAGGACCCCGAGTCTTTGCGTTTGGCTGCATTCAAAGGTCAGCTGAAAATGTCAAAGTTTCGCAGCATCCACTGGGCGCTGCTGCTGCGAGTGCTGAGCGCAGATCATCGCAGCTGGCATATCCAGCGCACACAGCAGCGAAGCAGGTTAATTAACTAATACAGTAAACAAAGTAAAAGTGCTTTAATGATGTGAAAACGAATTTGCAGATACGAGAAGTTTCGCGTGGACTATGTGCGCAATCCTCACGAGCTGGCTGGGCCTGTAGACGATGATCCCTTATCGCAGTCGACGAAAAGTGTCTGGAATCAGTATTTTAGCGATCAGGAGCTATTCGCTGTCATTCGCCAGGATGTGGTGCGCACGTTTCCGGGCGTGGATTTCTTTCGCAAATCCCTAATACAAAATGCCATGACAAACATACTCTTCTACTATGCCCGGGAGCATCCGTACATGTGCTACAGGCAGGGCATGCATGAGATATTGGCACCCATCATCTTTGTGGTCTACAGCGATCATCAGTCGCTGTTGCATTACAAAGAGATAGCCAAGACGGACATCAATGAAGCTCTGTTAAATGTGCTGGATGCGGCATATCTGGAGGCGGATACCTAGTAGGTTTCATTGATATATCCATTATATATCTAATTTGATAAAATTCTGTCTTTCTAGTTCTATCTTCTCGCGCCTCATGTCTTCTGTGGAAGCGTATTATCGAGTTACTAGCATAGCGTCGTCCCCTGTTGAGTTGCAGACAGCGAGCGACGTAAGCCATTGCCCTGGATTCATTGCTTTAAACAAGTACAATATACATTTAATTACAGACCCCCGGCGCTGACGCAGAGCCGCAATCAGAGGTGGAGGTTATCAGCCAGTTGAATTTGATACGCGATAAAATATTGGCCAAGCAGGATCAGCATTTGCATCACTATCTGCTCAAAATGGAAATTCCATTGCATATATTTGGCATGTGAGTGAAATTCCCTTAAAATGTAATTTATATAAAAACTTTCCTTTGTTAATTTTCAGTCGCTGGCTGCGTCTGTTGTTCGGACGGGAATTCATGCTGCTGGATTTGCTGCTGCTCTGGGATGCCATCTTTGCAGACAGCGATCGCTTCGATCTGCCCAACTATATATTGGTGGCCATGCTGGTGCACATACGAGATAAGCGTGCGTATATATACATATATATATGTGCAAAGATTCCCCTTTTTGATTTGCTTTGCGATTTGTTTTTGCAGTGCTGCTGAGTGATTATACGACATCCATGACTTACCTCATGCGCTATCCCAGCCATGTCGATGTCAATCTGGTGCTGCGACACGCCTTGCACATGCTGAATCCCAAACAATTCGAGTACCCAGCGAATGCCTTCTCCTGTGTATCATTCACAAACAATTCGCCCGCATCTGAGCCGCAAACATCACAGCAGCGTGTGCGCACTAGCTCCGAGTCTTCAAATGTGGGTACCCAAATTGATCGCCACATCAGCTATATGCAGGCTCGCAATGCTGAGAGTTCCTCTGCATTGGCGAAGCTACAGGATGTCAATAGCGTCGCCATGGATGGCTACCTCGAAGATGTAAACTTAATTCAGTGTCCCACGTGAATACCAATTTTTAACTTTATCCGTCTTCCAGAGTCCTGAGCTGCTGCGCCTGGAGCTGAAGAACGCGCAGACGGTCATCAAAATAGCTCGCAACAAACTGCTTGGCTATTTAAGCACTGTGCGCCAGCACATGGGCAAGCAGAGCAACGAAGATCTCAGTCGTGCTCTCGATGGCATGGAGGAGCTGTGCAGTTTTCTAGATGTGAAATTAATATTTCCGCTGCATGTGGCCACAGCGCCCATTGATGAGGCACTGGAGGCCAATGAGCGCAAGCAATTGAATCGCAAGCGAAGCAATGCCGCTGCCATCACGCCTCCAATTGCTCAAATGGCGCAGGTGCCCGTGGCTAGCAGTAGCTATGAAATGCCGGAGAATGCCTTCATGCACAGTTCGACGCGCCGGTTGCTGGGCGATCGACGGGAGATCGAGCTGTCGACCATCATCAGCGACGAGAGACCCGAACAAATGGTGCTGCAAAATGGTTTACCCGCGGCCGAGCCGCAACAGCCGCAACGGCCGCAATGAAACAATGTTTCAGCCATCGACTGAATATTATTTTACAAATTAAGCTAACAAATTGTGAATCCTTGATAAAAACCTTAATTATTCATTTTTTATTTGTATGAACTGCATCGGAGTAATAACAGGAAAATAAATGGATGCAATGTGCTGAAACCCTTATATATACACACATATATATACATACGTATAACTTTATAATTTTACGCTGTTTTATATACTATATATACATATATTTGTAACTTTCTTTCATTTTTATTGCAACATGAAATGTCAACGCGTATTCATGTGATACTGAAAATTATATTTATAAACTAAAAAAATTATTAAGCATTTTTTTTTATTTTCAGATATTTTGTGATTAGAGCTCGAAATTATTAAGACTTTTTTCTTAGGCATATTAAAAAAAATCGAGTGACAGTGAATAAAAACTTCATACTTCAGTAAAAGTCAAATAATCATAGCAAACCAATTTAAAGGTAAACTTTAATTTAAATACAACTTGAAGATCAGCAAAAAAAAAATGCATGTATATACATATAAAGAATAAGAGAATAATTAGTTTATCTATCCAAATAGATGAGTAGTGTATAATTTGATTCTTATTCAAATTGAATAATTTGCTTAACACTAACGTATTTTCAATTCAAGTATCGTGGAGAATATAAGACTTCAGGTTTCAGGAAAATAATAATATATATATATATGTGATAATCTAAGCATAATAATAACAATGGCATGGGAACACCGTGGCTTGATTCTAATTCAAATTTAACATTTCGGTTAACAGTCAAGACATTTACAGCTATATGTTATATGTCATAGAAATCTTTTAACTTAACACAAAGAGAAATTTGATTTCCTTACAGTTGTTTCGTGAAACAACTGCGAAAAGGCGTTACTTAGCTATTTGTATATATCAACGCGTTTTACATATTGGCTGGATGTGATGGTTTGTTGGATTGCACCACTGTGCGGTTTAAAACATATTGGCGATTTGCCTGATCTTGGATGTGTTGCGGTGTGTTGGTGCCGGCGTTCGAGTAGACAGTAGTCCTCTGCTGTTGGCTGGGCTTCTGCTGCCTCATCTGTTGAGCCTGCCCAGAGCTCTGAACTGGTACAACGATGGTGTTCTTGTTATGAACCCGCCGATAGACGGGCGTACCGCCAGTGCTGCCATTGCTTACGTCCGAGTTGGAACTGGGAGGTGTGTTCATTACAACGACGTTCGGTGGCGCATGATTCGATTGCTTCGATTGGATCCTTAAAGTATTTGGGCCATTTCCGCGCGCACCACCGCAATTGGCATTCTTTGTGGTCAGCCTATTGATGGGCACAACGCGCACTGAATCCTCGGGCTTGGAAGTGGAGTTGTTCAGAAAGCGTCGCACCTTGAACATCACCTCCTGCGTGCGTCCATTGCAAGGATCTGATGATGACACACTGATATTTGCGACAGCTGGCGCCGTATGTTCAACTGTAGACGAGCTCTGATTGGGCTCGGGTGTGTTATTGTTGCTGGACAACGCCTGCCTTAACGGTGCCGGCGGTTCATCCGGCAGATCCTCTAGAGTAATAAATGGAGACGCAGATTCTGGTGATTCGGGAACTCGTTGCAGCGTTTGGTTATCTTCCTCGAAATTTAAGCGTACCGGGTCACTGTCTCTAGGTGTGACCTCTGCTGCCTTGTCCCTCGACTGAGCAGAATCAGCTGCTAGCACTGAGGTGTTACGTTGGATGCCGCGCAACTCCAGGTCGCATACAATTTGCATGATTTTGGCTTTGCCTTCAGCAGCTAGATCCCCGGGCAGACTTTTCATGGTCTGTGTGATGCTCTCGAAGAACAGCTCCATGGTGTCCCGGGGCTGTGTAACGGACACGTTAGCCAATGAGCAATTGTGGGATGATGTATTGGCTGGCGAATCCTTTTCACGCTCGAGAGTACGCAGACGCGATACAATGTCAAAGGAGGAGCATATCATGTCCTTGGCCATATCCAACTGGCTGCGTTCATCACTTCGCTTGCCCGCTGAATCGCGCAATGCGCGCAATATGCGGCGAATCTCCATCGAGCGACGCATCCGTTTTGCTGGCGGCTGCTCACCAGTGCTGCATTCAGACCTAGAGAGAAGCGGACTAGAAATGAGTTAATTGAGTTGCATTTAGTGAGACCGTGTCATTTGCTTACTTAACGCTCAACTCCTCTTCGCTCTCCTGGTCCACATCCATTATAGACGCGGCTGGATCAGCTTCGGTAGTCGTTATCGTGGTAATCTCGCTAGTATTTCTAAGTCGCTCCAACTGCTCCAGATGCTTGCGTGATCCATCGTGCTGCCGCAAAAAGAATATCTTAATGGGCAGCCGAGTCTCGCAGAGCTTGCAATGGCAATAATTCTCATCGTTGACATCTGGCTCCAGCCAATCGTATTTCGCCTGCAGCTCGGCCATAGCCGCTTTATGCTTAGCTTCGCCCGTGGTTAGCGCTGAAGAGGCTGGTGAAGGCGTTGCCTCAGCAGCTGTAGGCGGCATTCGAGCAGATCGTTTGCGCTCGAAACGCAAGCGAACGTGTCGAGAGCTGCGCTGGTGCTTGGAGGCGTACTTAAAGCTGGGCAGGAAGACAGACACTTCGCAGAGCTTGCACCAGCCGTAATTGTGGCGAGCCTCGCTGCGTTTGTACGAAAGCCAGGGAAAGCGATCCTTCCACACCATTACCTTGCCCTGCATGGTGGCCGGTACGGCCTTGAATACTGGCTTCGGTAATGCTTTGGGGGTTGACACTGAATGCGAGTTATCGTCATCAACAGTTACATCTACGGACTCGGCATTGCTCTGATCGCCATCATCGTTTTCCTCCTCGAGTTTGCGCTGTATTCGCGCTTCCTTACGGCGTGCTGCTTGGCGCGCTTTGAACTGGGCCGCAAGCTTCTTGTGGCGTGCGCTCTGTTCGTGACGCCCCTTGTTCGACTCGCTGTGGAAGCGCACGCGACAGAATTTACATATTTGGATTTTGCGGTCCTTCGAGCAGCGTAGCCACGAAAACTGTCGCACCACGTGCTTGGCTTTCTTCGCGGTGTTTTCCTCCCCTCTGTGAGAAAAGTTTCAAAATTATTTATAACAATCGGGAGAAGAAATTTCTTTGCTTACTCTGGGGAGCTTCTTTGCGAGGTGGATAGCTTGTCGTCTTCCTGGATATAATCATCGTCACTGCCTTCTGTCTGCGCGTCGGACTGCCCCTGCTCCTCCTCCTCTTCCTCATCCTCCTGCTCGTCACCATTGAGCGCGACAGTTGCCGCCATTGCAGCTTGATGTTTCTCAGAGTTCTCATGGTTTTTACGCTTGATTTCGGAATGCCCGTAAATGAAGCGTCGGCTGCAGATATGACAGAAGGCTATTGAAGGATCATTGGGATCGGCCACTATCCAAGGATGTTGCTCTGCATACTGTGCCCAAATGCCGCGATTGAGCTTCGATCTAGAAGCAAATTAACAGAGGTTATATTTAATAGGCAACATGAATGCAATTAATTATACGCACAATTGTTTCTGCTTGAATGCGATTAAATTACTGCAATGCACTTTGGTCTTCAGGTGGCGCATGAAGCTGGTTATGGCCATGCGGCAATCGCAGAGCGTGCAACGGCATTGCTGCGGACTTGTGTCGGGCAAAAGCTCACACCAGTCACTGGGATCCGTGGACTCTCCGCAAGAGTCAACGACAGTCATCACAAGCGTATCTTCAGCAGTAGCTTTGCCACTATCTTGCAGGTCCTGCGTTTGATTGTCCGCGCTGTCCGATTGGCTGCCGCTGGGTTTGCGTTTGCGCTTCTCCATTGATCGCTGGGCCTCGCAATGTCCTTTGCTGCTCTCGTGCCGCTTGCGCAAGTAGACAAACTCCACGTTCATGCGCACATTGCAGCACTTGCACAGACCAACTGTTCCCTCCTTCTGAGTGCGCTCCAGCCAATCGTGACAGCTTAGCCAACGCTGCCAATTGAAATCGTTTAGCTTCTCCACTTCGTTGGCGCGCTTTATTTTCATAGCGGCCACATAGTTATCTGTGCCGAACTCATGCTTGATCTCCCGCTCATTCAGTCTGGGAAGTAGTATTATTTAGTTACGGATTAGAGCAATAGTTATTAATAGTTTTATACCCGCTTTGCCTATACTCTTCGCTGTTCTTAAAGACCAAATAGTTGGCCTCACGCTCCTGATGATAGAGCGACAGATTGTGTTGCTGAATGTATTTCATCTTTTTGTTTATATTGATGATCACATTGCAGTACAAGCAAAAGGCAAAGTCGCCGTCGCTCTCCTCGTGCAGCAGCCAAGGCCAGCGTTTCATCCAGATTTGCCAGCGTTCACTGCGACTGATGCCACGCGAGCCGCTGCTGCTTGCCTCGTCGGCGCTGGCCTCCTCCTCCTCATCATCATCATAGTCCACCTCTTTGCTGGAATCGATGCGTTCCAGCAAACCCATCGGATCGGGTCCATTATATGAAGCGGCACTTTCGCCATCGCTGCTGGGCTCCGTTTTGGTTGAGGTTTTGTCATCCAACTGGGGATCCTCGCCGGCATTGCCAACATTTGCCGTTTGTCTTTCACCAACCAATCCGACTTCATCTCCATCTTCGTCATCTAACTCAATTACTACTGTTTCTGCTGTGGCGCCTTCCACTTCCATTATTTTTAACTCGTGTTCGGCGGTAGTTGATTTCTTTGACGACGACGACGACGCCATTTTGTAGGTATTACCGGCATCGTTTGCATTTGGTAGGGAATTTCCAGCAATTTCCGCGATAGGCGATTCCATTTCAATCTGGACAGAGCAAACTCCGTTTATCCAGACTGTAATTGAATTGTTTTCTAGACCATTTGTTTAAATTACAATAGAATAACTTTAAAGTAAGGTTGGCTCTTAAAATTCGCAATGCAGTCCAGTTCGCGTTCGCTTGAAGTTATCGATTACAAAACATTACGCTCTTGCACTCTTGCAAAAACTTCTCAACGATTGGCGGGGATATATCGATATGTCAGTGTTGCAAAATTCAAAATATTAAAATTCGAAATTTATTTATTAATTATTAAATGAAGTTAATAAAACGAATATGTATTATGTCCATTATATTCTGAAATTAATCACTAGTCAAGCGTAATATATATTTTTGAGCTACCCCTTTGCATCTACAAATATATCGCAACTCCTATTGATATAAATAGTCATAGTAGGGTCACACTGTTGCAGCATTTGTTATTGTTAATTTTGTTGCTGTATTTTGTATTGCATTTAGCTGTGATTAAAGCAAAATGACGATATTTAATTTGTATATATTCGACAAAATGGGCACTCTGATGCACTACGCCGAGTGGAACCGTACCAAAAAATCAGGCATAACCCGAGAAGAGGTACACATTCATTCACGTCAATGGCAAAGACAATGCCAATTTGTTGTATACAATATTAAAAATAAAATAAATTTCAGGAAGCGAAACTAACGTACGGCATGCTCTTCTCCATCAAGTCCTTTGTCAGCAAAATATCCCCCCACGACCCACGAGAAGGGTTTCTTTACTACAAAACAAATCGCTACGCGTTGCACTATTTGGAGACGCCCTCGGGATTGAAGTTAGTAAAGCAACAGCTGATCTAAAGATCTAAATTAAAATTAAGCTTCTTTTGTATTTGCTTAGATTCGTGCTAAACACAGACACCGCAGCCATCAATGTGAAGGAGCTTCTGCAACAGCTGTACGCCAAAGTCTGGGTGGAGTATGTGGTGCGTGATCCACTGTGGACGCCCGGCACAGTGGTTACATCGGAGCTGTTTCAAAGCAAACTCGACGAATTTGTCAAGCAGTCGCCCATTTTCGGCATTAGAAATATTTAGAAATTTAAGCCCACTGTATAGCTAATAGATATGTACGTATAAATGTAAATAAAACATCAAATAGTATGTGACAAGCGCATTGCGTCCCCAAATTGTAGTTGTTAACAGCTACCGTGGCCCCCAATTATGTTCGCACAGCAGGAAACTGCGAATTGTCGCGGCATCATTTGAAAAGAAGCCGCCCGACACTTGCGCAAGGGAAATACTACAACTGAACTGTTACTCGCAAGCATCCAAATTTATGATTTGCAATTGCATATTATCTTTTGTTTTGCGTTTTTTTTTTGTCCGCGCAAATTCGTTAGCGTTTCGCATGTGAAGACAGTTATTGTTGCAGCTATTAAATCTGTGACTAACTCGCCCCCATCGCCAGTTGCTCTGCCTCGCATCCAAGGGATTTGCGCAATGGAAAATGATTTGCAAAATGTTGTGAGCTGCCCATACACACACATACATACATATGTATGTATGTATATACTTAAGCACACTCATGTACTTGGGTGGAAAGATCCAAAGCTAAGAGCAATGAAGAGTATGGCAAATGCCAGACGCAAGGGTGACAGAGCGAGATGCGAACATTTAACTTCGAATCTGCTGAACGATTGCCTTTTCGCAAAACCAGTCGCTGCAGTACCGTTAGCAACCTTTTGGGCTTGCTAATACATGCATACATACATACAAATATGCTTATATATGTATATATGTACATAAGTATACTTTTCGGTGCGTGTAGTTTGACTATGTCACCAAATACATATGCTAAGCCCCAAGTTTATACATACATAACATGTCATCATTTATTATTTTATATGTAGATATGCATATGTATGTATGTATGTGCATATTGTTTTTGTTATCCAATTTACATATGAATTGGAACATGTTTGTTTGAGCTAGTTCATTTATGGAAGCCGTTTTATGTGCTTCAGTTGCCTGCAGAGCATTTCAACTTCGTCAGACCAAAAACAAAATTTTCAAATATTTATGTTTCATGTATTTTGTTTTTGCCTGTTTTTACGATGTCTCACTTATTTAAACATTCATGCAAGTCATTTGCAGTTTTTGGTCTATATTTATTTGTATGTCTTTTTCTTTCTGTCACACTGATGCTTGGGTTAAATTCGAAACCGGGTTTCAACAGGGCATTGCAAAAGCAAAATCAAAATCAAAAGCAAAAGTTGCAAACACAATGGAAATCGAAATGTAAAGCGAGTTTTTAGGCCTCAGTTATTGAGTGGGCTAGTGCTATATTGTAGATAGTAATAGAAAATGGTGTATGTAGGTGTATGCATACATACATACATATATGTAGGAAAACCAGCATTTAATAAATCAACCGAACTGTCACATTACGGCGCCAACATCTTACAAAATGCCCTTTCCAAATCCAATTATTGCACACATATACATACATACATATGTATGAATGTATTTATGCATGTGTAAATGTCTGTATGTCTGTATGCACATGTATATATTTATATAAGTATTCAGATTTGTGTTTATCAATAGCAAATACCGGTTGGCGTCTGTTTGCCTTCGGCTTTCTTTCAATTTGCTAGTTGGTGGTTTTGTTTTCGTTTATCGATGACACGATCACGATTACCATCGATTCAGTCAGCCCAATTAAACGCCGCTCGTATCCCTACAACTTTGTTTGTGTGTGTGTGTTTGTGTTACGCTCTTGCTTGTTTCTTTTGCTCACAACTTTCTGCATTTCAGTTTTTCCAAATTTGTTTTTTTTTTTTTTTTGGGTCTGCAAATGTTACGCAAATTACGAAAGCTCATTCAGTGGGTTTTATTAGATGTCAACCGAAAAGTTTACAAGGTTATGAACGCATTGGTGGGCCGCATCCAATTGGAAAATGAAAACCAGTCAATTTGTAAGTGTGTCACATGAGAAGTTGGTGTGCTCTAGTTGGAGATTTGTAGCTTGAGTGGGAGGGACTGTGTTGGGTGTGGAGAGTTAATGGAATGGATTATGAAATATCTATAATAGTTACATATTTTAATAAATAATACTCTTTATGTTTCTTTTTATTACAATGATATTCATGATATTATTATATGATTTTATTATGATCTATTGACTCTTAAAAAAACAAAATTGTATGTATTTATTTCACTTTCGGAGCTTGAAGAACATAAATGTAGGTGGAAAAAACGCAGTTTTATATATCAAAATTATTGAAACGTATTGATTATAATAAAAATTCACCAATACATAGAGTTATTAATATAACTATATCGGTTGCGTGAATAGCTCTATATTTACAGAGTTGCTAAAGCAGAACTGTTGCAACTCTGATTTCATTGAAAGCACTTTAAATGCATACACTCTAAAGAAATAGCATACAACCCAAAAAGTTCATTATAGTGCTTTAAATGACAGTTTCCACAGCTTAATGGTCAGGCTATAATATTGTGGGGCCATTGTTTGGTGTGTGGGAACCGGGAACCTACCGGCTGGGGTAAATAATTGTGAAACCTTTGATAGGCAATTGTCGTACAGCTTTTCGCTTTAGCACAATTAAATGTGAAAAAGGGGGAAGAGGAAGCTTTAATATTTTGTTGCTAACTAAGCCTAACGAAGCACTTGAGCCCACGCTCAATTGTGAAAGGGCCTTGGGCTCATCTTATTTGTTAACCAGAAATCTTCGAAACTGCGAAGTTGTTGACCAACTGGCAAAAGATCGATGCTAATGAGGTTAGCTAAAATACTATGCAAATGAGTCTTGTGCCTAAAATAAGAACGGGGAACGAACAACACAGGTGCGATGAAATTTTGGGTATAGTGTATTAAAAAAAAGATTCTGGCTGAGTAGATAAGACCGACTTCGATTTATCCCACTTTTATTCAATGATGCATATTTACTAAGCTTTAGTCTAACCATTTATTATATAGGATTTATAAAGTTTCGTTTTCTTCATGAACTTTATACATTGAACAACTTTTTAAATGATTCAAATAAAATATATTTTATTCATAAAGTCATTTTATGCATTATTCTTAGGGCTTTCTAAAAATCCACAAATAGCTCATCGAATTTCGGCTTGGCAACCGCTTTATTTCTTCTAGATAGAATGCTGCCTGTTTGACCATATACAGAAATTACGACTTAGTTAAGCCATGAAAAAGAGCAAAAAATATTTAGATAAACTATTTACAATATTTTTAGTTTATGCATTACGTTATATATATACCATATGACTAATACAAATATTTAAGAAAATAAATAATAATAATTACCCTAATGAGCAAAAATTGTGTTGTTAATATTGAATAATTGAGAATTTTTTAAGAGGCGTTGGAACTGAACAGCTGTGTACTTTGTTTAAATCTGAGATGTATTGTTTAAGTAATTTATAGATGATTAGCTATAGTACTTAAATAATTTCTGTCCTAAGGGTTGCCAAGATTGAATTGCTATTAGATGTTATTATTAGATATTAATGAACGAAAATTGAATTTTAGCTTCACTCGTTTTTTTCTCTCAATGGGAACATATTTACAGTTTAGCACGAATATCAAGAAGTCTGTTGTTTATATGACCGGTACTTTCTTTAAATAATAATCCGTAAATGCTACTCCGAATATCAATGTGATAAAGCATAGAACGCTGTTTACAAGTAAAATTAACATTATTTTTAAATACTTGTATTTCCTATATTTAACTAAAATTTTAAATGCAAAAATTGAAGATTGTCTACGCTGCTTTGACCTAGGTTAACTATGTGAGATAATCATTCGCTTCACCCCATTATAAAATTTACTTTGCATACAAGATGAGTAAAAGCAAAACTTCGTTAAAGATTTAAATTTCAATCTAATTAGGAGACGAACGAATGCAGATGTACATATATATATATATATATATATATATATATA
>NW_022045953.1:279625-320461 GCF_001654015.2 Drosophila navojoa
TATATATATATATATATATATATATTTATTTATTTATTTATTTTTATTTTTTTCATATTAATTCTCATCAGGCAGAGAGATTTAAACACATTATATTAAATATATTATAAAAAGAAAAAGTATTACATATTGCCAATTTTTCTCATATTTATGTAACTATTCAACTTCCTATTATATCACACTATATCATGAATTAATTTTTTTTTAGTAATCAAACTTTATTTATTTACTTATTTATTATTAATATTAGATTCAATTTGGATCATAAATTATATATTATACAACACTGATTTTAATTGATATTATTTTCAACTAATTTCTGAAATTCCACCAGTTCACTATCCTCTTAAGCTGTATTTCCCATACAACATATTTTTAACCATACATCATACGACTCTTCCATATATCAAATACCATATATCATATCGCATATCAATTGCAAACTGATTTTAATTTGGTCTTTGTTGTGTTTGCTGATTTGTGACTAATTATGAGCTCTACGACACGTAAAATTCAGTCAATTGCGACTAACTAAGACTCGCGAGAGACAATATTGTTGAGACAATATTGGTAGAGTCACAAATAGTTGACCCTTTTTTTTCGCCTTACGCATAATGGCAAGTGGGCCTGGCTGATAAATGGCTCATAAAAGTTAATGAGACATGCGTGCGGTTGATGAATAACTGAGCTCTGCTGCACCGCCCAAGTGGTGCAATGAGCGACTGCGCGGCTGCGCGGCTGCGCATCTTGGTGGTACTGGCGGTGCAGCGGGAATTCCTTAAGGCGCGCTTCAATGTGAACCTTTTCAAGGTTCTAGACCAGGTCGACGAGGTAGTCGTGGCAATTGGCACGTAGGCCAATGCAAGCGTCATGGCTGACGCAATTACCTAGCGACTCCTTCCGTTCTGAGATAGTTTTGGATTCTTGTGGCTGACTGTACAGTGAGCACAAAGATGCGACGCGAGCCTTGCACACAGCCTTGACTTGAGTTGACTCGATGCCGCCTTGGTCACGTAGGCCAAGAGCTTTAGATCCAAACCAAATCAAACCAGTTGACCACTCGCCAATTGCTCCAGCTCCAAGAGCCGGCTGGTCACCTGTATATATTAGTCATCTATGTATATATTTAGACAAACTTATTTGCTTGATTGAGTCTGACGCATACGCATTTGCATTTGCATTTCGTCTATTTGGTTTTGGGTCAGCAGATGTTAAACTTGAAGATAAGAAATTCAGCGTGGGGGCTCAGATGCATCTGAATTTACCATATATACATATGTATATACAAATTTCTGACTGAAATATATGTATGTATACAATATATATTTAGTCAAGCAAGCACGTAGGCAAGGCACGATCTCTAATGATGCATATCTGTAACTCATTTGCCACGGTGAATTTACAAATCACATTTTGTATTACAAATTATTATAATTATACGACTAGCAGATACCTTGCTAAAGCCCCAGTCAGCTATGAATTGTATTTAGTATTCTATGTAGGATTGCTAGATGGATCCGGCGAATATGGATATATACTGAGCCAGCTTTGTCCTCTACATAGAATACTTCATTCTATAGGGTATACAAACTAAAACGCAACTGGAATTTAACAAAAACTCCTAAGCACACGCTAATAATATGCCTTTATCACCGAGTACAGGGTATATAATTTTCTATTTTAATGGTTTTATTATATTATTTTATGTAGTTAGGTTCTATCTAAGGTAAATTTGAGGTTGCATTTAGTTTCTTCTTTAGCCCTGGACTTACTGCTTTTCTTAATCAGTAAACCCTTTCTCATGGTACCTTTCAATGGGTAGTTTAGATATAAAACCTACTTACCTTTCGTAAGTACTTTACCAAACGTGATTTAGGCCTAAGTTATGCAAAATAAAAGACGTTTAAACGCAAATTTAAGATACATCCTATCCCACGAGTATGGGGTATAAAGCACATATCTAAATCACAGCACTTGAAGCTCAATTGAAAACATTTTAGGTTAAACGTTTAACTTTAAGAGGTCATGATACGCCTTCTGCGTAGATCTGCAGGGCATAGAAGAGTGGAGCTCAATATGAAAAGTTAAGAACTTGGTAAATTTAATGACTTTAAGGCAGATTAAAGGAAAATATATTACTGGATGACCAAGAAGAGGGTAGTTTTTTGTAAGACCTCAACTTCCTTGATTGTTTATTGTTATTTATGGCATTGCAGCTCAGTCATTGATAAGTAATTCCTAAAATTGTGCCTATTATAGCTATATATATATAGCAATACAATAAATTGTTTACTAGATCTTTCCAGTGAATCAGCTAATCAGTGGAATACTACTGGAAGAATGGAAAAATATATTCAAGTAACTAACTAACGAATGACGCAACGAATAAAGAAACAATTTTACTTTCTGATGTGGTTTGTTTTGCTTTGACAACATCTAACGAATGAACATTGCATTTGGTTCTGTTTGGTTTCTCATTTCGCTATGAATATTTATTAAAAAGATCTGAATAAGTTTGTGGATAAACAATTTTAACGTTTTTTGCTTTTACCTTTTTTGTATTATTTATTAATACATGCTTATCTTAATAAATTTCCTGATTAACAAAAATTCTGTTTGTTAGGTAATAGAACTCTTTATACTCTGTTCCCGAAAGGAAACATAAATATATATTAGTATTACGCAATGTCTATTGGAATGCCAAATTTTACTTACGTTTCATGCACTAGCCTTATAAGGTCTAGACACAAATAATTTGTCTACGCCCACAGGGGGTGTAGTAAATCGGTCATCTATGCAAATGCTTGCACTTTTTATGAGTTCCGGGAATAAAAAAAAATAAAGTGGGAACAAAGTATGTTACGGTCGGTTGCGCTCGCCTAGAAAGTTTTTACTTGTTTATATATATACTATATACTATTATTACCTTTTAGCTTCCTGCTCGAGAGTCAAGTTCATTCTTATGCTTATTAGAGTTGCTTTAAATGAAAGCCAGTTTGAATAGATATAATTTGGGAATAATTTTCATAAATTTGTTGCGCCCAAATCCAATAAGAAATCCAATTGAGTATATTTTTTGTAAATTATTTATTTTACACTCGTTTTTTGTGGCATATTGCTTTTGTTGCTCGTGTGTTTATTTAATTTGCAAACATTAATATATAAAAGTATTTCGCTTAAATTATGACGTACCAATCTAGTATGCTAGAGAATACCTAAACCTACGCGCAAATGGATAAATGAGGGATATTTTGTGGATATCGTTGAATATGGAATCTCTGATCGGGGCTAGGGGATTCTCGTGTGTTGTTGAATATATATGAATTGGTATAATTTCTTGTGTGCACACGACCCTCGCACCTGTTACAGATTATGTGATACGAATATAAGAGTAACAAAATAATTATAATAAGAATATTAATTTAATAAAAGAAACGATAATCGACCATCACCCGCCCCACGCCCAAGACGCACAAGTTGCGGATGCCTAGAGACATATATCGTCCGTATATCGTATATAATTATATATATATATATATATATATAAGTATATATACCTATTGAAGGATATATATAGCTATATATAGAAACAGCCAGATGTGGCCTGCTTCTGGTATGACAAGACCTCGCATTATTTTATGAGTTAAGTGTTAAGATTTTTACGAACGTATTTTTGTTGTTTGTATTTTGTTGTTTTTCATGTTGTTTTTCTTATTGTTGTTGTTGAAGAGCCCCACACTTAAGTAAACCGCTGAATCCTTGACAATTCACAAACTGTCCTTAGCAGCTGCAACTACTACCTAATCCTTAAGCGGCCAACTTTTTTGTCGCCTTCTTCTGTCGCTCGCCCTCGTTCTCGTTCTCGTCGAGCTTGGCGCTCTCAGTGCTGCTCGACTCGGCATCGTACTCCAGCTCGGGATCCGGCACCTCGGCGTAGTGGATATGCCCAACCATTTGGGTGGTGCCAGGTGGGAAGGCACCAAATTGAGCTGCTCCCTTGCCACGCTGCGATTCGTGTGATCCATCGCCGTATTTCTCGAGAGTGCGACGCACCAGCTCCTTGGACGGCTGCTTCATGTCGTACGCCCAGCCCAGTCTGTGGAATGTGTCCAGCACCATGGTGGTGAAGTTGACCTTGTAGTTGCCCAGCTCAGCTGCTTTGTAGTCCCAGGGGAAGACGTGATGGTAGTTGTGCCAGCCCTCGCCCATGGATATGATGGACACATAGATGTTCTCGCTCGGCATGATGCGCCTTGGATTATAAAATGAATGGAAATGCTGTCACGCGCGAACAATTAACACTCCGACTGAACACTTACTTGTCATATGGACGCGAGCCCCACAGATGGGCGGCACTGTTCACCGACCAGGTGAAGTTCAGGCTGAACACGTAACGGAACAGGCACTGGGTCACGAAGGCATGGTACCAGGTGTCGTTCCAGCAGTAGACCGGCACCAGCGTCGGCAGCACGAAGCAGAGCATCACCTTCAGCACATAGAAGTACTTCTGATGGAATTGTATGACGGGATCCGAAACGATATCGCTCATGTCGATCTGACGGCCGCGACGCAACACTTCCGGATGCTTCAGCATCATCAGCCAGCCAACGTGCGAGAAGAAGAAGCCGCGGTTCGCATTATGCGGATCGGCGTCCGTTTCCGAGTACTTGTGATGCACTCGATGATCTCGCACCCAATCGTACATGGTGTTCTGCAAATGGAATGCAAGTTTTCAGTCAGCTCGAGTTAATGGTCTCCATAATCGCTTTACGCGCGGTCATTAAATATGACAAATGTAACTGTCAGCTGCGATTTTCTCTCTCTCTCTCTCTCTCTCTCTCTCTCTCTCTCTCTCTCTCTCTCTCTCTCTGTTTTTGGGCTAACTAACTTTTGTGCATTACACTGCTGTCAATTTCCAGTTTTCGGCATTAAGCTGCTGTACCTAATGATTGCAATTAATGTTAATTACATTACAGCAAATTTGTCTCTCGGCAAAAAAACTGAGCAAAACGAAACCTTTGAAAATTAACAAAGCATAAATTAAATGAGTTGACAGAAATGCCAAAATTACATGGCAAAAGACTTGGCTGTGCTGCCATAAGGTCAGCTAAGCGAATAGTTGGCAGAGACAAGGTGGGCGAGAGAGAGAGAGAGGGAGAGTGAGAAAGAGATTGATGCGGAAAGGTCAACAGATGCCCGATAAACCGTGAGAAAGTGCTATACATGGAAATTCTATAGGTTTTTATATATATATAAAAAAAAAAAATGTTTAATATGCATGGAAACTCAAGATTTTCTCTGGATTTTTACAATGTGAAACCAAAAATTTAATAGCAAATACATTATATGTTATTTACTTTTATATTTACTCTATAGTATTTTGAGTATTCTTAATGAAATATATGAAATTGTTTATTAAATATCATATATTTGGAATTCTGAAATCCTTATTTGACATAAATCCGGCAAATTTTTTAATCCTAAACTAACTAAAAAAATAAAATATATGTATTTCTTTTGTGGTTACTGAAAACTATCATTTATTAAATATGCATAAGTCTCACTAGATTTAAGATATGTTAGAGTTTTTTTTTTTTTATAGTTTTACCTTTTGTTTTCTAATATAACTGTTTAGATCAGAAGACTCGGGTCGAGCTGTATATCATAACTTACCTGACCAGCTACTGAGTAGCTGATCATCAAAAGGCTTCTGAGGACCGTGTTCGCCTTATAGCTGCGATGTGTCCAGAAGCGATGAGCACCTGCTGTCACGCCAAAGCCAGCCACGCCGCCCATGAATAGTGCTGCAAGCAATCAGAAAATAACACTTTTGATATAGTCATAAGGTTAACAGATCCAATCAGCTGCCCTAAAAAGCGTTAATAACACAGAAACAGGTAAGAGTGAAACTAATGAAGTGCTCGACTAACAGATACCCAAACCCGAGTGTGTGCTCTCTGTTGAGGTAATGTGAGAAGAGCAAGCAAACGATTTGAGTACTTTATATGAGTGTTTAGTTGAGGAGAATCTGAGTACAAATATGGAGTCTTTCTTGGCTTGCTTATGGCGTATACGTGATGTTCTCTCTAGCGAGTAAATTGTGATATGAAACTGAATCAAATTCGAGGAAATGTTGAAAGTCATTGATGATCTAAGTATGTTTTGGTTCATATTTTACTCACGGACGTGCAGAGAGAATTACGGATGGATAGAAAGACAATGGAACTATGTTTAAGGACAGACAGACAAAGTAACTATGCTTGGCCTACTTCACGGTGAGTTACCATCAATACTATAAAACCGGAACTCAGGAACTGGGCAATAAACGACATACACCATCCACTCCATTTCAATGGGTATACAAACTACAAAAAAAAAAATCCATGCTAATTGAATATAAAAAAGTGAATAGAAATAACTAAAATAGCGAAAATTACATTTGACGGAAATTGAGGCATTTGTGTTGTGGTGTTAATTTGTTGGTCAAGACGGAAACCTAAGCTCGGAAAGTCGAAGCGAAGTCCACAAGGCCAATCAAGGGAGCATTTATTAAAATTATTTAATCATTTGTGTTTTGTAAGTACAGTAATTACCGGCTACAGCGAGAGCGTCATGACATGCTAATAGCATAATGCACACACGTGACTCTGGCTGTGACTGTAACTGTGACTGTGACTGTGATTGTGATTGTGATTGTGGGTGTCACGATATTTCGTTTGAATTTCCATCACACCCACAATCAAGGAGGAAGCACAGTCTGAAGCACTGCTTAATGATCGAATCGAACTTTAATTATTGAACTGTCACCAGACGATGTCGAATGTATCTGAATAAGGGGCCAATTGTATCTCTAAGATACACGTAGAAATGAGCTTCAACAACAATTAACAGCGAGCAACGCAATTTGCAATTGCTTTTCCGCAAACCCCCAACAACTAATGACGAAGACAAAATGATCCGACAATGACATTTGCAATAGACAAAGAGATAAAACAACTCCCCGGACAATCGCCAATGATCGTTAACAATATTGATAGACGCAGCGTTACACAATTTCTGCTGATGAACTATTAACAGTTCCCCTCGGCCCGACCCCGGCCTCGGCGCCCCTCTTCCCCTTCCAACGTCCTATCCCAAAACGGTGAATGAAAGATTAACCTTCAAAAGTTTATTGCTAGTTGTTGGTTGCGACAGGGCGGCAAACCAAAAAAAAAACCAAAAAATCAAATAAACCTGTTTTCCTAGCTCAAAAACCTGACAATTTGGACTGCTGTTGACCATCTATTTATACCTACATACACACATACACATATATAACATTTGACCACTAAAAATCATTTCAGTTGCAGCAAATCAATTCAATTCGAATGCTAGAATGCTATCCAGACCTTAGACCCTGCCTGACAGGGGTTAAGAGGGCTAAGCCGCTTGTAATCCAATTCAATGCATATCAATTGCCTATGCCTATCAGGATTTCTACCGATCTAACGCAATGATATATTAGGAATTTGCAAGTCAAATGGAATGCATTAGCTGCACGATCCACGATGTCAAAGTTGTCGAGTCCAAGGCGCTTTGTCGAATCATCCGATGCGCTTTTGCCCATAGCTAAAGAGCTTGACGCAGAAAGGTGATATTGGAAAATGCATTGAACTAATAGATATTTGCAACTTTGTTTCTAGGAATTATACAAACGACATTTTCTATTCAATTTTATGAATTTTTCATTTCAATTGAAATAAAATGATCTATAAAACTTATTTTCGTCATTTTTTAAATTTACTTAATATTTATATTTATTATCAATAAATACATAAATTTATAGATATATATTTTTACATTTATCTATGGAGCTCCACCCCAAACACAATTTCGTAATTCTGTGATCAAATCCCTTTAATTAGCACCGCATTTAGTAAATATCGAAACGTGGCCATTGGTGCGAAACGTCTTTTGTTTAACATCATAATGCCCCAGAAACTAATTAATATCATTACTGATGTGACGATCGTGTTGAACATGACAAAAAGAAATACAAGAAAAACAAAAAGATTTCGCCTTAAGCCAAATATTACAAAATAAAAGATTTTTAATATTTTTATAACCAAAGAACTCGACTTTTAAATACGCTAAACAGTTCAAAATTCGCTCTTTTATATATTCAGAGAGCTTAGTACTTGCCAATGTTGTAGACTTTAGTATTATTTTATGTGTTACTCATCGAGTTATCGATTAACAATACGGAAGTAACTACAGTTCAACCCATAGAGCTATAGCTTTGCCAGATTACTTACAGTTATATGGGCGGTAAAATTAAGGAGAAGATACATTAAGTCTAAAAGCAACTGAATATATCCCATATTTATATATGAATATGAATATATACATAGATTTATTTTTACCTGTAAATCGAATCTGTGTAAATAGAATCTGATGACGACTCTAACTCGTCTCACCCACGAGATATATGTTTGTTTATATATGTAACAAAAATTTGCTATCGATTTTGAGTGATTTTTTGACAGTTATAAAAACGGTTCAATGGAATTGGAAGGTTTGCCAGATGACTCGAATTCGTAGCATATATGAAATACATATGTCTTAATAACCAGAGTATTTATTATCGATTTTTATCGTGTTTATGAAAATAAAATATAAGATTGATACGAATGGAAAAAGCTAAAGTCAAGCCAGACAACAAATAGGCATATAGAGATGGACTAATAATAATAAATCTAGATCAACTATATTGATCTCCATGTATATATATTTACATGTTGTTAACCACGCCTCCTCTGGCCTGTTACATACGCCTCAACACATGCGCAATGCCCTGCATTCCCGTTTTTTGCCCATGCTCACAAAATACTATGTAAAGGTAACGATCATTAAGTAAACGCTGCACGTTGGCCTGTAATTTGCCAAAATATTTACGAGCGAAACACCGCCCATAAAGGGTCTAGACAAGTGCGGGCTCCATGGACCCGGCTGCAGCTAGCAGGCTCAATAAATATGGAAATTAAACGCAAGTATTTCAGTGAAGTAGTTTTCGTTTTCACCTGCGCTCTTCTGCATTAAATTGCAATGAGATGGGATTCCCAATGATGCGCCAATAAAAACTGATGCTCAGACGATGCTGTACCGCGAGCGATCTCAATGCCAAGTGGGGCTCAATTCAATTTAGTTTGTTTTTGTTGTGTTGTTGTTTTTTCGCATGCGTAGTCATAAATCGTGTATATACATACATATAGACTTATGCTGTGTTTATTGAAACATGGCCCTGGCTGGGACTTACATGGAAGTCTCTGAACGCCAGCTCAAATATGGCCAAAATGGCGAAGAGGCGGCATTGTCTAGCTTGGGCTTGACAACGCCAGAATGCGTGTGGCTTACAAATAGCCTTGGCTGGTCATAAACATTTGACTAATGTCCCACAAATAAGAATAAAGCAATTATGTCAACTGAATATTCAGTTGGCTATTCGGTTTACTTTTCATACGTTTTCATTTCCATTTTCATGTCTGAACGGTGTCAGTGCGATTTAATGCTGAATTTGCAAAGTACAGTTCAAAAACAAAAACAAAAGAAAATATTATGAAAAAATACAAAAAGACAAAAGCAAATACCCTATAAACCCGATGCCAAATGAAATGAAATTTCAACATGGCGAAGGCGAAGACAACGCTGGCTGCGATGCCATTGCCGCTGCCGACGGCGACGACGACGTCGATGTCGATGGCAACAGCGACGGCAAAGCGTCGTTGGCAACGCCAGCCCAGCAGCGTTGCCAAGGCAAGAAAAAATCATGTTAAGTAGTAATTAATTAAAGCCAATAAATATGAGTTCGAAGTGTAACTGTGAGTGTAAGCCAAAAATATTGTGAAATACTTGAGATGCCAAGCCGCCCTACCTCCGCACCCTTCACTCTGCCTACGCACCCAAGCCAAGCTGTGTAAATTACTTTCTTTCTCGCTCGTCAGCACATGCGCCCAAATTGCAAATAACGGCAAAAGACTGTGTGAAAGACAAAGAGGGCGAGCGAGGCGGAGTGCAAAGCAGAAGTTGGAGATGAGCAAATGGGAAACACATAAGGTAATACACAACATGAGATGACACCACACAAAAATGTTCATATATGCATATGTATGTAGGTAGGTAGGTAACTATGTATGTATGTGTGTTGCTATATACATATGTGTGTATGTTTATACATAATCATTTGTAATTTCGGAATCAAAGCAGCTGCAGTTGTATTTGTTGTTGATGTAACTAGCTGGGCAGGTGGGCAGCAGCTGCAGACACTTTGCCACAGCTTATATAATGGGGTCAATACTTACCCCAAAGAACCGTGTAAACACGCAGTTCGTGTATCGGATAGGTGACCAGACAGAAGAGCGCGATCAGATGCAGCAAGGAGATCTGTATGACCTTGTCCCATTTGAGCGGCGCATTGAACTGCCAGCCCAGGACATTGTCGCCCTTGAAATTGCGCACGTACTCCTCCATGTTGATTTGATCCTTGGGTATATAGTCAATCAGGTGCTTTGGAATATTCCTGACCGCCGGCTCTGCTGACAGTGGCACCGACTTCTGCTGTTGTTGTTGCTGCGGCTGCTGCTGCTGCTGCTTGCCGCGCGGCATTGACTCGGGCGATGAGTCCTCGCTGCGTCGCGCCTGCGCCTCGCTGCTCAGCTTAGCACGGCGCGCCAGCAGCGGCGGGCTGCCCTCACCTGTGCTGGCCATGGGCGTGGTGCTGCACACGCGCTCCGATGTGGACAGGTGACCCATTTGGTGTTGTGTTGTCTATGGCTAAGAGATGAATAGGGGCAGGGGATTCGGACAAGGGGATTACTATTTGTCAAAACTTTTCACTTGGGCTGGCGGAAACCCAGGTTTCGTAATTGCCGCTCCAAATCCAACAACTTTCTTCTTCACAGATTTACACACAAAACAAATTTTTTAATTGCGGCTGGAAGTACGTTTTTGTTGGCTTTGTCGCCTGATATTTATTTTTTATCTTTTTTTTTCTTTTCTTGGTCGTTTTGGCTTTTATTTTACTTATTTTCGGTTGTTTTTCGCTTTTGGTTTTGCTTTGCACTCGTAACACTTGTCGCGGCCCTTTTTATGGATATCTCTCGCTCTCCGTGTGCGTGTGCGTGTGTGCGTATGTGTGTGTGATGGTTGGGTCTTTGGGTGCAAGACCGCGTTTTCTCTTCGTTGGGGGGACCTGGGATACTCGAGTGGATTTTGGGTTTTCCTTGCGCTCTGACTATCTAACGAACTTAACCCGCCGCCGTTCCGTAGACAAATGATCGCAGTCAAAACTTTAAATTTCTACCCTATGCCGGCGTTGGCTTTGACGTTGGCGTTAGCGTTGGCGTTGACGCTGACGCAGCTGCTGGCGTCGCTGCTGCTGCGCTTGCTGTGGCCGTTGTTGCTGCTGTTGCTGTTGCTGCTGCTGCTGCTGCTGCTGCTGCTGCTGCTGATGGCTGGGCTGACACGCCACAAAACTGACTGATTGACCGACTGACTGATTGTTGTTGTTGTTGTTGTTCGTAGTGGTGGTGTTGGTGGTGCGCACTGTGGACTCAGTAAACTTAATACAAAGACAAAAACTGCAAAGCAAAGGCCAAGATTATGCCACCACACACACACACACAAACACAGGCACGCAGGCACGAACACTCGCGCACTTGCAACTGCGTCAAAGCTCGCTGTGCGACTTCGGCGCAGGGCTCGAGCTTCGGCTGTGAGCTTCGGCTGCGAGCTTCGGCGCAGCATCAGTCGGATTGGCGGGGAATTTCACAGTTGTTATTGTTGTTGCTGTTATAGGTTTTGGTCTTCTCTTCTGCTGCTGTTACTGCTGCTGCTGCTGCTGCTGCTGCTGACAAAGACAATTGAAAAGAAGTCTGCTGACTGCGCAGCCACAGCTGTTTCCTGTTAGGCAATCCGCATGACACGTAGGAGTGACCCGTGTCTCTCTCCAATCGATCTCAGCAGATTTGCATGCATTAACATATTCTGTTAACACGAAAATTTATGTATATCTCAAAATAAAAACTATGTCAACGCCATGCTTTATTGTACACATACGCCCTAAGGGCATTTACCTATTTATAAATTGATTATAAGAAAAATCACCTTTATTTTAAATGATGTAAATTCAGTTGGATCATTCGCAAGCCGATTTCTATTTGGCGTAGGTTAGTGCGTTGCCTACCTGTGCCCAATCAAATTGAGTGCAAAATTATTGCACAAGAGCCAACAACTAATTCTGTTCATCGATTGTATTTGCATATGACAAAAGCAAAAACTAAAAACAAAAACAAAAACCAACAACAAATTTCCCAATCAATCTCTCTCCCATAAAATCTCTGAATCTCGGCATATGTTTTGTAAGTGTGTGTGTGTATATTCACCCTATATGTTTTGTAAGTGTGTGTGTTTGAGTTGTATTTAAAATTGGATCCACAGTTGTAGTTCGTTGCTGCTGCTGTTGTTGTTGTTGTTGTTGTTGCTGTTGTCATGTGGCCTTCTCCACTTTGGCTCTTTTTGTTGACCAAAGTCAAAAACCGTTCGATGATCATGAAGTTCAACAGCAGCAAAAGCAGCAGCAACAGCAACAGCAGAAACAGCAGAGCAACGTTGGCTGCTTTGCTTTCTCTTTACGTAACGGCAACAAAGCCAAAGACAAAAGCCAAAAAGCCAAAAATTTAATTAAAAGCCAGCAAAAACAGCGAACCTAAATAAAAGCCAAGCACTAAAAGGAAGCGCAAGCGCGATCTTTAAAACCTAAACGAAACATCGGGAGGTATAAAACTGAAAAACTACAAAATAAATTCAAAGCTGCAGCTCGCACGGTCTCAACTATTTCAACGATTCCCGTGCATTTACGAGATTTTGTTGTCGGTGTCGCTGCTCTTTTATTTTTCTCTTTTCCTCAGCTATTTTTTTGTGGTTTATGTTGTAATAAGCTTCACACATTAGCAAATTTAGCCGAACATCAAATTTCAATTGTCAAAAGAAAACAACAAAAACCGAAAAACAAAAATAGAGTCAACACAGATAGCCCAACTTGACCACAATGCAAGAGGCAACGCCGAGAATATATGCACACGCATATACACTGCAAGAAAATAGAGTATCATCTTCGATTTATTTATATTGCATAGAGAAAATTTTGTCACTAGGTACATTGTTAAACTAGGTACACTTGGAGTGTACACTCGGAACAATTGGTACATTTGGAACAGATCAAACATTTGATACATTTTCTAAGCTTGGTACAGTTGGAGCACTTGGTATACTTGGATCACTTTATGTACTTGGTACACTTGGAGCAATTGGGGCACTTGGAGCACTTGGTATACTTTGAAAACTTGGTATACTTGGAAACACTTGGAGATTTTGGCACACTTGGTACACTTGGACACCTTGGTACACCTGGACACCTTGGTACACTAGGAGATAAATTGAAAGGGTCACTGGGAAATCTAAGTACATTTGGTGCACGGGCTACACGTTTTAGTAGACTTAGATTTAATACAGTTCGTATATTTGTCACACTACAGTGAGTTTTAATACTTGGAATACTTTTAACAGCTACAATATTTTGTACATTTGGTACACTTGGTACACTACTTGAACAAATAGGTATACTTAAGGCACTTCTTAGACTAGGTGCTTGGTACATTTTCAGCACTTGGCACATTTGTCACATTCGGTACACTTGTCAAACGGGGTTCTCTTGACACACTTGAAGCATTTGGTACACCTGTTGAGACACCTGTTGGACGCATTGTAAGTCTCACAAGCTCTACCTTTAATACAATATTTCTAATGGTCCAAGTGAGTTCAAAGAATTCTTTAAATACACATACACACACCATCTGACACCTTTGCGATCTGTTAAGCACACCTTGCGAATTGTGAGTGGATTGCTTATAATAAATTTTGACAAATTATCTCAATGGGCATTCACAATATGTTGAGCCAGTAGCTGGTTTGTTTGCTTTATTTACTTTATTGCGCAGCTTCACTTAGTCAAGTTTGCAGCGTCAGCGGTTTTTATGAACCGAAACGATTGAAAGACAAAGAAGTAAATTCTGGGCCCAAAGAACTGTACGAATGCGAACAAAGCTCTTGACTATGTACCTATGTACCCCCACACACACACACACACACACAGAGAGACATGAGTTCGCATTCGTAGAGCAACAAATATCTGAAATTTAATCATTTCCTTCTCTTGCGCTATTTGGCCACAATCAAAAGCCATTCATTCCATTCCCGTACCAGAGTCGCATGAAAAGACAATTTGCTGTCGATTATTTGGCTAAGGCTTATTTCTCTCTGCTATACCCTAACAAAGTGTGGACATGATGTGCCTATGGGTGGTATGCGTATCTTGCAATGTGATGCAATTGATATTATATATGTTTCTACATCATATGCAAAGTCTGATCGCATGACTTTTGATCGATAGTTCCTTCCAATATATAGTTTTTGCGACTTTGTCCCCTCTCTGCACTGACTCAATAAGTATTACACCAACCTTGGTAGAGTTCAAATACGGGCGGAACGACATAAAAAAATATATGGCAGATAATAGAATCGCTGCACTTTCAAATACGGGGGCATTTCGCCCCGAATTAATGAGACGAAGCCGCTTTGTTTCAAAATCAAACTTGAGCTTAGGCACATGTTTGCATGCATTGAGGAGGATGATTAGACTTTGTGCAATTTCTTAGACTGCACATTCTATGGCACTCATTTGCATTATTGTATAGAATTTGAAATTGAATGCGAATGCGAATAATTATTTGGGTTCAGGGTAACTCATAGTCGAGCATTCGTCATCAAGATACATTGACGTATTTCGACTTGGCTTTTAGTTTTTACTATGTTTTTGTTGATTTTTTTTTTTTTCAAAAAGGCGTCATTTGTGCGCTTAAATGCTGTTCAGGGTTATAGACACATGTATTAAGAGTGGTACCTATTTTAATTGCTGGTACAATGCGTTAAAGGTACATTTTAATTGCATCTGCGCAGATTTCCTATATTTGCTTTGATTTTGCATAAGATTAAAGCTTTTATTAATGTTTTCGAGACTTGAATGTTTACTCGAGCAGAAAAGTCACGTCGGTATATTATGGGAAATTGCAGCCACATAAATATACGTACATAAGAAGCATTTCCTAATTTTTGTTAACCTTGAATTGGTATTTAAATGTGTGAATATTAGGTACATTTTTGTGCTTTTCGGTTCTCTATGGTTACATATTATATATTGTATATAAGGTATTATATATTGTATATGGTTAATTACAGTTACACACGAGCGTATGTGGTACATTATATCAATTTCTCCGCAGATCCTAAAGGTGTATTCTAATGTATGTATGCATTACAAATATCTCGTTTATATGTTAACCTCGAATGGGTCTTATAGGTACATAGGTACATGTAAGCATTCTCTTAGACTGATCCACATGTAGGTACATTTTAAAGATTTTCATGTACACGCTTCGACTATTAAGGTTTTCTTCAGTAAATAACATATGGCATATTAGGCCTTGTTTGCGCCTCTTGGGTACTTGATAGGCTCGTTGCTCTGCATTCGGCATCGGCCATCGAGCAACAAACATTAAATATTAAACATTACACAAGTTAAAGCCGTCAACAATAAATTGCGTATCTGTGCAACCTTCAACTGTCGCTCCGTTGACTATTTCCATGAAAAAGACAAAAAAAAAAAACCTACACACACACACACATTCATACAGCAGAAACAAATTAACATAACAAAGCGCAAAAGTAGGCACAGCGCAAGTGCAATTTGCAACAAACTTAATGCCCCAGCGAAGTGTGAACAAAAAGCGAACTATCTACAAACACACACAGACTGACACACACACACACACAGACACATCCACATATGCAATCAAATACCTTTTTGCTTATGACTGTGTATGTGTGTCAGTCAGTGTGTGTGTGTGTGCTTTGTGCCTGCCACTGCCACAAACAAAAAGCAAATCAATCAAGAACAACTGCTTCAAAAATGAAGAAGATTGAATACTCTCTCGGCTTGAAACAGAAAAAATATTTAAAGATTGAATTGTGGAAATATTAAAAATTATAAACTATACTGAATATTATAAATTCATAAAAAGAGTTATAGAACTTATTAAAAATAAAATAAAAACAAGAATGATCTCAGCCTTATATATATATTTATGTAAATATTTATACTATGTAAATACTCTGACTACTACTTATTAAAATATATGTTTTTTAATTCTTCAATTATATTTTCTTAGAGCATATTAAATATCAAAAACAAAAACTATTTCTTTCCAATAAAATCGTAGGTATATAAACTCTCTAGCCAAAGTCCGCATGGAAGTTCATATGCCCCATTGGGTAGTGTATATGGAACTACAGCAAGCTTTGCGCCGGCGCAGCTTTTAGCTGGCAAATTCATTAGTAATCACTTCATAGCCATTAGGAATTAGTACAAGTGCCTCACACACACACACAGAGAGAGAGAGAGAGAGAGAGAGAGAGAGAGAGAGACTACTGCCGTAAATCTCGACTACATCAAGCTTAAATTAACATATGGACATATCTAATACTATACTACTAAAATATATACCTTTTATACTATACATATATATTTTTATAAATTTGAAGTTGGCCAAAAATTGTTTTGCTTTATAAACAAATTACTTTGAGATAAACAAAACTAGTCAAGTCAAGCACATTTTACAGGCATCCATCATACTTATTGTTTCGTTAGCTTTTTATGGGATTCTTTGATTTTATCTCTAATTATAAATGTGTGCGGAAAGCGTAAGTTTGACGATCTTAAGACTTTTGTGCCAAGTCACAAGTAAAAGCAGCTAAACATGTTAAAGTGGAAGCGGCAGTGCTCGACTGCGAAATACTCTGTCCTTATAATTATTGAATACATGACAAAATATCTAAGCCACGCCGGCCTAGTGAAGTCCATTTGAAGTAAGGCATATTCAAACTTTTTTGACTTGAATTTTAGAAAAAACAATATTAACATAAATATTTTTCTTTGTGAACAAGTAATATAAATCGTCAAAGTCAACTTCGTATCAAGCCCAATAAATGATCATTTTTTACGAAATCGCGTACCAAACCAATATACTCACTTCACTCTCTGTCCAGAGCATGCAAAGGCATATTTAGATTCCTTTGAATTTGCATTGCAGAACTTAGATTGAAACGCGCCCAGCTTGATTGAGCGCAACTCAAGCGCGAAGCCTAGTCCCAAATGTTGTTGATTCAGTCAATATTTGCCATGGCAATTGTACAGGAGTCGTACGCAACGTAGAATACCAGGCGATCTATGTATGTATATACATACATACATCTATGCTACTTGCTTTGGCTTTTAGACTCAGCAAAGGTCTTAGCTATTTCTCTCTCTTTCTCTCGGCGAGGCTTCTGTGCGATGCGCTGCGAAGTGCTTAAATATTGACGCATCAATCAAGCGCTGGGCAAACATTGCGTATTAGTGATAATTTATTGAGTGCGACTCATTTAATTTGCCCATAGTGGCACGCAACGCCCTTATGGGCCCTACGGGAGTGTTGGGGGGTCCACGCTTGGGAAAATCTTAAGTGAATCGATTGCCAAATGGAAAGGCATTTGAAAATAGGTATTCCGAGTGTCGTCGGCTCTCGTAAAACTAATTTGGAAAGCCTAATTATAAAGATTTGTAAAGTTGTTTAGAGCTTGAAGTTGATTTTATGACTTGGCCTTATCGGCGGGGTGATCTTAGATGCAAGCATTGGGCAAACACAACAAAAGCACAGCTGAGCAAGGCAAATTTTGGATGAGACTACTATTGGCATGGGCCTTCTGAATAGGCTTACAAATGGAGTGAAGAGATCTGAACAGAAAATAAAGCAAAGTCACAGGAAATATAAAAGACTTCTAACTTTACATTGGGAATAGTACCGAAATGAGGAGTGATGAGTGATAAATGATGAATAATGAATGATGAATAAGGAATGATGTTCATGATGAATGACGAATTATGAATTATGTATAGTGAGAAAGGAATGATGATGATGATGATGATGAATGAATAATGAACAATGAACAATGATGGATGAATAATGAATAATAAATTATGAATGATGAAGAATAAGTAATGCATGATGAATAATAAATAATGAATGATGAATAATGAACAATCAATGATGAACAATGAAATAGATAATGAGTGATAAGTCACAAATAATGAATAATGTATGATGAGCGATAAGTGATGAGTGGCGACTCATGAATGATGAGTGATAACTGATGAGCAATGAGAGATGAGAAGCCTATTGACACTAGACACTAGCATTTCTTTTGTAAATAGATAAAGCATTGCTGCCGCTGATGTGAATAAATACCGCGAGAGCTATGCGCCATCTAAATATTATATTTAATTTAATCAATGTACTCTTATTGACATGAACATGAATAGTAATAGTAATAATAATAGCTTTACCAATTATGCATAATTGACGATTGAATGCTAGCAATTTATTTCCATCGTGCGCGCCTCACATGAACTTATCGCGGTTGAGAAAATGGTTGAATGGGCGTAAACTCTCCTCGAGCTTCACCTGCTCATTGATGCACTCGATTATTGGACGATTCTTCTCCACGGCCTCCGTTAGGCCATTGCGCACCGCCACCGAGGAGACGGTGTGCAGATCCTTGGCCAGATCAAGGGCCGCAAAGACACGGATCATGGTGGAGCCCGTGCCATTGGCATAGTCCCCAAACTCCCCACTCAGATAGTCATTGGGCAGCAGATAGTGGAATTGGGGCCAGAAGGATTTCGTAATGACAAATATGCTGTTCGAGTCGGTGGGCTTGAAGCCCTTGTGTATGCTCCAAATGAAATGCGCCGAGTTCACAAGATTTCCGACACTCAACACAATCATACTGCGCAGCCAGAAGCTCACGAACAGCGCGTTGATGAAGGCCTCGCCAAAGTACTGGAACGGCGTATTCACGGGCAGCAGCACATTAATCAGAATATAGAGCAGCACATAGTAACTGTAAATAGACCGGAATGCTGTCGATTGCATAACATAGTTATTGATGGGCCACCCACCGCTTCTGGAACATGACGATCTTATCGTTCTCTATATCGGACATGTCCACCTCCTTCAAGAGCTGCTCCTGCTGTCGCGAGTACTTCAATAGATTGCCATGTAGTTGTGCATACCAAAAGTTATGCTTGCTATAGTAGGGATCCTCGTCCTTCTGGAAGTACGCATGATGCAGCCGATGTGCCTGCACGCGACTGTAAATGGTGCCCTAGACAAAGGATACATATGAACGATACATATGAAAAATGTCTATACGATATTTCAGTTTAATAATATTCTAAGAAATAAGTAAATAAATGTAAATCCTAAAGAACTAAAGTCATAATCATAAATTTATATAATATTCGACTATCATTAGAAAATTACAAATAAATATTAAACTCGATTTCCCACTCGATCTGCTCTCAAACATAACCGTTTAAGGTGCTGATCATTGCTAAGGTTTGTGTCT
The DNA here is from genome assembly GCF_001654015.2 of Drosophila navojoa. The sequence goes on from NW_022045953.1 coordinate 299,222, forward strand.
ACGCTAAAAGCGCAGAGTGCAAGCTTTGACACGAGCTTTATGGCAGTGGCATAGCTGACTGGGGGTTCACTTACCTGGCCAGACAACGTCTGGCAGAGCATGAGGAACAGACGCAGCGGAGCAACTGCTGTGAAGGTGCGATGCGCCCACAATCGATGCACGCCCACCGTCACGCCCAGAATGCCCAGTAAAGTGAGTGCGGTAGCTGGAATAAATGAACCACGACACGTGTGAAATCGCCAAATTGAAAATGCAGCAACCTCGCGCCTGACTTAATCAACTCACTGAATAAAATCGTAGACCAGAGGGCGCTCGTAAATGTTATATAAATGCCATAGCTGCCCAGCATATAGACATGGATGTACCAGAGCACGAGGGGCCAGCTGGCATCGCGCTTCTTGAACTCAACATCGACTTGGGAATCCTTTTTGTCTGTCTTCGCTTCTCCTGCCATCGTATGACAATCCTTTTCTAGCTATACAGGTGAAGCTAACTGTTGCAGACGCTGGCTAGATTGCTACTGGATTGGACTGTAGCACAATGGTGCTGTCTTAGCTACCCAAGGTTCAAATAGGAGTACCCCTATGCATATGCATGAGAGCCGTATAAATTTGCGTACGTCGGCGTAAATATGCGAATGTTCTTTATAGCGGGTTCACATTGTATGTACGATATTTAATTTAAAACTTTTACTTTGCGGACGTATTTCTTCTTTAAATAAATCGTAGGAATACCCCTTTCATTGTCTATGAATGTTTAAATATGCCTGTATATAAATTATTTAAAACAGACTGTGTTGTAGTCTGGCAAGTAAATAAGAGGAGTACCCCTAATGCATATGTAATACAGACTGACCAGCTGTGTACTGTTGTGCTTGTTTATATTTGTATAAAACATTTCAATTTTTCGTAGTACCGCAAAGCTAGATTTTATAATAAGTGGAAAGTTGGAATCCCCCTAATCACATAGAAAGGAATTCAAAAGTACATTATAGGTGTATAGCAGAAGTACCACTATTTGGTGAATAGTAAACAGCAGGACTACCCCTAATCATATGTAAAAAATGAGAAAAATATACAAAAAATTTAAATTATTTTAAAATTCTTTGATGATCTTCCATTAGAGCCTAAATAAAGTACTACTCCAATCAAGTCAAAGGCAACAACAGCTTGGGCTGATTTTAATATGTTCATGTCATTCTCTTAAAACGTAACACAAGCGACTACAAGGGCAAGCAGTGTAGTTTACATCTGTAGTATTGTGGGTTGGATATTGGGAGGAGGCTTATCTAATAACTTAGGATTTACAACAAAACACAGGCGAATAAGTGCTAATACCATAGCATCACTAAGTGCCACAGGGCTCAATTCTGCATCTTGGCCAACTCGGCGAGATCCTCGCGTGGCAAGTCGCGATCCCCAAAGCCCCAAACTTGATTCTTGTGCGCGTACTCGTCGCTGAGGAAACGCGTACCATCGCCGCACTTGGCGGCGCGTCGCTTCACCATATCCGGTGAGACCGATTTGCCTGCGAAAACATAAATTCTTGGATCATTCGGATGTCAGATGTGATACCACTCGATAGACTTACGTCCGCTGGCTATGCCGATGCGTGCACAGAAGTCTATGAAGGCCGTGGTCACATTCAAAGTGTAGTTGCCGAATTCGCCCGTCTTGTAGTCCCAGGGAAATACATGATGATAGTTGTGCCATCCCTCGCCCATGGCCAGAAACGAGACAACGGGTGCCTCCACGGGTGTAATGTTTCTAAGACAAAAAAGTAAATACTTTATTATACATTCATCCACCCCCCATATCCAATATCTACTCACTTGTCATACGGTTTATTGCCGTACATGTGAGCCACGCTGTTCACAAAGAAGGCCACATTTAGCGTCCAGGTGAAGCGCATATTGAAGTTTATCCAGAAGGACATCCATAGGTCCTCCTGCCAGAAGTACCAGGGCACCAGCACGGGCAACACAATTGAGCAGAGTGCGAACAAGGGTATATAGTATTTGCGCTGAAACATGACCACCGCATCCGCCTCCAGATCCGACATGTCAATCACCTTGCGTTTCTCAATCACCTTCGGGTGTGGGGTCAGAAACAGCCAGCCAACGTGGGCAAAGAAAAACCCGCGCTTGGCATTATGCGGATCCGCATCCGTCTCTGAGAACTTGTGATGTATTCTGTGATCCAAGGCCCACGTGTAAGCATCGCGCTGCATAGTAAAGCAAAGATCGAGTAATTAGAGTTATGCAGTTGGTTCAACAAGTTGGTTGATCTCAATAATCAATAATATTATTATATTCAGTAATCCCTAAGCTAGAAGTCTTGAGCTGGAAAGTTTTTAATTGAATATATATATATATATATATATATATATATTTGCTTTATAGGAACCATTTTTATATGAACCAGATTATCTTAGAGTGTAATTTATTCTAAGAAATATTAAGCTTGAAGCTTTAGTAAAAAATCGAGATGAATTTGCTACATACAAAAATCCTCTGATAAAAATAGAACTTAATGAATACAAAATGGCATGAGCTTAAATCAGAACATTTTATTAATGGAAAGCCTAGAGGAACTTCCGTTGTAGTCTCTATTCAACTAAGAACTTCAGAAGTTTAGCAACATGAGAAACAGAGAATTCACGACTGACAACACTGGAGTGACTGGGTGAAATATTTAACTCAATATATTTCATTTTTACTTACCTGTCCCGCTATGGAGAACATAAACGCCAGCAATATGCGCAGGAATAGCGATGCTGTGTAGGACTTGTGAGACCAGAGACGATGCGCACCCGCCGTAATGCCAATGCCCGATACCCAAATGCAGCCAACAACTGCAGAGGGAGACAGAGAGAGAGATAGAGAGAGTGAGTTATCGTCAAAGAGTGGGCTGTTTGGAACTTTTGTTTGCTGTGGATGTTGTCACGCTTGATTTGTTCACAATTCGATGATATAATAATGGCATCGCACTATAATTCTATATATAAACGTATGGCAATTGAAATAGTCAGAGAGCCAATGTGGGCAGGGGAGAGACTATACTAGAGAGTATACCCTTTCTTCCCCCCACCACGCTTTTTGTCTATTTCTAATGCCATGCGTCAGAGCTGCTGTCACCTAGTCGGCCGACTCTATGGAAATCATTCTGATCACCGTTCAAAGCCCAATGAATGCCAATTTAAACGATCGTTAACTTTAATTACACGGGTCAAAGTGCACATTACTTGCTGGTCGAGTTTTTGTAGGTATCTAGGGTAAATCTCGAAACAAAATTGTGTGATTTCAAAAACAATCTGATAAACTAGCTCAGAGAGAACTGAAATAGGAATTTAGCTTGATAAGTAGTTGTATATTGTAGTCATATGGAGAATACATTCGAATCCGTTTATAACGTTTTTATAAGTGTCATTATATATTATAAGCATTATTATAGTAATCATCATCACTTTCGATAATTTCACAATCACTCTAGATTTTAAAGGTATTAGCTGGCTTATCATTAACGTTATTGAACGAATTCCATTTATTCCTATTCTAATCTATTCTTTATTATCCAGAACATATACCTGTCTTTAGTAACAAAAACAGATAATTGCTTTCAGCCACCATCTTATCGGCTCCAAATTTATAAGAGTCATAAATAAGGCTAATAGTTTTAATGGATCCAGTACTACACAATGGAAAATCAATAGCTTACATCATTTATATATGTATATTACTAAAACGATTTATTTTGACTTAAATTCTATGCTCCTATTCATAAAGATTTGCGTGCCTGTTGACTAGCTAATGAGTAAATAAAATATTGCTCAAAGGCTAAGTGAAATATATTTAACATATTGTTCAAGACAATTAGAGTGTCTCTGGGGCGCAAATCGCTTGCTCACATATGATAATTACAGGTCGCCACCCAGTTGAAAAATATATTTGGGGTATGTAGTCTACCCCGAATATATACGTATATCTATGTGTATATGTATGACAAATGATGGATTGATACATACCCCATAGGAATGTGTAGAACTTGGCGCTAAAAAGCAGGTACAGGCCATAGAGGGCGCCAACGTGCAGGAATGTTTGGGCACCCAGATCAGGCCATCTGATCTGGGGCTTGTAGACGACCTCGTCACTGTTCGACATCTGCTCCTGTTGCTGCTCCTCGACCAGCTTCAATGTCTTTTCCGCATTCTCCTTGTAGACAGCATTCTCCTCGCTATATCCTAAATTATCATCATCTAACTCTTTGGTCTGTTTAGCATCTGTGGCTGGGGCTTTCCTGTTTTTCAGCTGATTGTCCTGGCACATCGCACCCAGGCTGCAGGCCCCGCCGTTGCTCTGCCCTGCAACGGAGTCGCCGTTGACGTTGGGCTTACTGGGCGTGGGCGTCGACAGGCACATTGTGTTCACGCTTGTGGTACTTAGTGTAGAGCTCTCTGGTCTATCTGAAATGGCAATTGACGACACAAGCAATGAGTAATCAAGTAGTTATAGACTTGCTAATTGCACTTTCGAACGCCCATCATTTAACAGCCTATTGATTGAAAATTGGGATTTGAAATAATGTGAATTGAGTGTGAAAATTCGTAGATGTCTTTCAAATGCTTAATGCATACTGAACCGGTTTTAGTACACCTAGTTTAAAGCAACTCGACTCGCCCATAGTTTACACTAACCATTAACATTTGCCATTCTCAACTTAAGTTCGTCGATTCTCTGCGTACTTGATCTTATCTGGAGCAGCCTAGTCAGGGCCCCGCACCCCATCTCATTTAATAGTAGTGTCTCTTTGATAGTTTCTTATCGTTTTGATAGTTTCTGTTTGCCTCCTACAATAAAAAAAATTCTTGAGTATTGACATTGTACGACTATAACCCAGATACTAAAATTTAATACTTGGATGGAATTGAGACTATTGCTGTAAATGCCCTTATATATGATATACTCTTTAAATATATTTATATGAACATGTCTCTAATAATAAATTGAATATAAATATTGTATATATTTCTTATATATCTAAAATAAATAATATTTTTTATCATGATATATTTTATTTCAGTTTCTTAACTCCTACATAAAAATAAAATAAAATAAATAAAAAGAGATTTGTTTCCTCACAAAAAAATATATACCCAATTTTTAAATTTCTTGTATAGGGTAGTTCCTCAGTCGAGCAACAAAGGCAACCAAAATGTTTTTAGGTTTTATTTTAGAGTCTTTAGACTCTTCATACTGCTTCAGAATGAACCTATTATTCGGCTATGACATAACGCCCTATGCAAATAGATGAGACAAGCGATAAAAACTGATGGAATAAAGTATTTACGACTCAACTATACACTATGCTAGGCATATGGAGTCAGCCAAGACATTCCCACATAAAACTGTTAACAAGGCTGCGATTGTCTTACATCTTTTCTCACTTTGCTAGAGAATATTTATTTTGGAATTATTGTGAAACTTTCGAGTGCTGCAAATTGGAATTTTCAATTGTGTTTTGGTATAAAAAGCAAATGGTTTAGCTCTTAAAAACTCGCAAGATTTATTTTCGATTTGCGAATGAATCACTTGATGCGTGAGAAATGATAAATTATGATAGACATTTAGCTATATAATAATAATACATGTTTATTTTTTATACACTTGCAAAGCTATCAAAACTTATATTATAATTGGGCTTTTCTAAGCATAATAAATCTACTGATAGCAATATTTATACGTAGCCTTATGAATAGCTCGGCATTATAATATCCATATCACAAAAAAAAATAACAAAAATTGGAAACCTCCCGTCAATACGGATAAAAAGTCGCTTTGTCACTGGGATTCATGACATTTGTTGGTTCTTAGCTACTACCGAAATGCTTATCAGTTACCAAGAAGTAAAACAAATTTGCTAGACAATTTCTAAACAGTGATAAGCAGTGGAACACCTGGCGCTCTCACATAAATGACCCGGTGTCTGGGCACGCGGTTTTCAGCTGAAATTCATTCTGAATTTCGGTCATTGATAAGCGATAAGCAATCATATTTGACTTCAATCAAACAACACCTCCCATGATTCATCTATAATCATCAACAGGTGTGCAATGACTCAATTCTTGTAGAAATGTCTGCGATCTTATGATATATCATATAAAAAAGCGCGTACTTGAAAATGGCAGGGGAGAGCGTGACGTATTTGAAAGAATTTTGTATACATTTCTATGGGCAGCATAAACAAGAGTCGTGTCACGCAAGCAAACGCGATAGGTGAAACCTAAAGTGATAAGACACGACTGTAAGAGTTTTTTGAAATGGACTCACTAAATTGAAGAAATATTTAATAAGATCATATGCTTTGTTAGTATAAAAATTAATAAGTTTGAATTATATCAATGAGTCACGACTAAAATCACGAAACCCGAAAATATTTATAGCGATTCAGATTTGAAGTAATGAAAGAAAATTCCTTCCTAGCCTCTGAGATAAAAGTATAAATATGAATAAGAGAAGCAGGTTTTAATACAGAAATAGAATATTTAACAAGAAATCAGTTATGGAATCGTGTCACGTAAGCGAGCATAAGGAATATTCAAAAAATTCGACTATCCATATATCAGCCAAGTTCGATCCTTATGAAAGACTACAAATAATATTGAACTAGAAATTAATAACTAAATTGTGAAAGACGTATCACGCGCCCATCTCTACAGTGGGCACATTTCTTTGGCGACGGTCAAAGGAATTTTATTGCCACAAATTGCGCTGGCGTTGCGTTGCAGTATGGCATTGGCAATCTGCTATTGGTTCCGCACTTGTAGCTGATAAGATAAGTTGGCTATCTGTGTAGCACACATCTGTCAATTCAAGGCGTTTATTTGTATATAAATATCAAACACATACATATATGCATACGTAGCTCTCTGTGAATAGATGATTTTGCCGGCATTGCTCATACGCAGCGTACGCCGCATTGGCGTCCCCATGGCGCGCAAACACGCCCCGTTTCGCATTTGCCTTTAATTAGAAAAAATGTAGCACATTAGGAGCCAACTGAGAGCGAATGCGGGGCACGCTAATTTGATAAGAGAGAGGAATATAATTAATGTAAGAAGCAAAGGAACTCGAACTAGAAGCTTTGGCTGTCAATGGCAATCAAATAAAGTGAGGGCTGCCTGTGAGCGAGTGAGTGGGACACAAAGGGTATTGGCCCGAACCCAAACCAAATCTCCAAGCCCAGCCACGCTTTACGAGCGTGTCACAGAAATCAGCCAAATATTTTCATTGGAGCGACGCACGCGACTCGAGTGTTAGAAGAGCTCCGAGGGTTTTATTGAGCTCAAAGTCCAGTCCAGAGAGCATGCATAAATTACGCCCGATATACAAAATTCATTTGTTAATTCCACTCAGCCACAGCTTGGCAACGGGCAAAAATTCTATTACGCTTAATAATAAATAATCATAAACAATAAAAAGAGGCCAAAGCGAAACCATAAGCGCTATTGACATTCGTTAAAAACCTCGCGGACCAACCGTTACCCGAGCTCTAATATTTGCCAATCGCCTGCCGATTCCCACGTCCCTATCAATAGACTATATACATTAGAAAGACAAAATACTAATAAAAAACAATAATAAATAAAAGCGTTGCAGCCGGGTGCAACCAGCCGCAAGATACTCCTTCATGGTTCGATGAAATATAGAAATCTATATATATCATGAACTAATCATTTGTAGATCTTTTCCTTATATGAGATCAGTCGAAGCAATTGTCAAAGTGGGAGAAATTAGCTCTCATGTTGAGGAAGGAAGAAAAACCTGTTTTCAAATTCAAACAAATTGCCGGAACAAAAACAAAAATCTAACAATTTCATCGAATGAACATCAAATGTTGGAAGACTCTTTCTTAAACAAAACTGCACAAATTCAATAGACTCCTCGTATATGGAAAAGAGTATAAAAACTAATAAGCACCAGCAATAATAATCTTCATTCGCATACTAATTGACAGGCGGTCACTTGTGGCCAATTTTCATTGGCTTTCTTGATGAAAGCTTTGGAATGATAAAATTCTAAATATATGTGCTTAAATAATGATACCCTGTGAAATCAGCTCTTTAATACTCATCAATAATACAAAAAAAAAAGAAATGTTTGTTAAGAATCTTAAGATTTGTTGTGATATGACGATGGTAGTGTTGGACTTTGAGTCCCATGTGATAGGCACACAATAAAAGTAAAAAATATCTTTGAAAAACTTATCAATGCAATTAACTCAACATGATTTATATACTCTAATTTCATTTTTTATAGAGTATATATTTCGCGTATGCTCTGAAGTGAACCATTTATATAAAAATAAAATATTTTTATCCGGTCTCTCCTGTTCCTTATGCTTATACTGGTACCCCTACGAACTAATTGTGAAGCAAACAAAGCAATTTTTATACAATTAATCAGCAAGAGCAACTATTACCCCAGAGACTAATAGTATAATATATAATAGTAATAACAAAAACAAAACATTTTAATAGGTACATAGATCTCATTAAGTTACGCTTTAATTGAAGCAGTTAATCGCATGTAAGATAAAAAATAACTAAACTTATTAAAGTTCTCATAATTTAGCGCGACAATAACGACTGATTTGGTTAAGTGTATACAATATATATATATATAAGTATATATATACACTTATATACATATATACGAATTCTCTTGTTATGCCACATCAGTTTTATTCATTGAAAAAAAAACTTTTCAGTAAAATTAGAAATATTTCGAAACACCACGTCACATCACATTACTATCTACATATTTATATTTTGATATACTTACAATATCAGCTGATTTCTATATATGAAAGACCCTTAACAGATTCCCGCGAAATTATTTGGATTCTTTTTACTTTCGAAAATAATTAATGAGCAGGCAAACACACGTGTAGACACAAATACCACTTGCAAATAATATTTTGAGCATCTTTGCTTGGCTACATAGATTTTACAAAATATTTTCGATTTTACCTCTAGGAAACTCGATTATTCGTTTCGTCCAGCCGATAGTCGTCTCTTTGTATTGCTTAAAGGAATTGCTTAGTTCCTAGCTGAATTTCTAGATGGCGTAATGACATATTCTCTCAGAGTTTTCGATATCTGCTCACAACGAAATGGAGTTTACTTATGTGTGAACTATTCTACAATTTAATTATGAATGAGTTATATTATGAATAGCACACAAAAACCATTTGTTCAGGTCGACTAATTGACATTTATTGCTATGCTACACTATGCGACGATAAAAATTCGAGAAATCCCTTTGGGACTCGTTAACCAGCTAATTGAGGTCGAAATTTTTACTAGGGTTGTGGCAATAATACGCATGTTAATCCAACGGCATATGTGGAGAATTAGATAATATATAAGAGTAGTATAATAGTATAAAAATGTATTCAAAGTATTACGGTATAATAGCTCTGCAGTGTAATAGCTTAAAAGTGTACAACAAACATATACACATGTTTATTAGCATAATCGGGATATCTAATGAGCTGTATAACACTATATCTGTATAACAGTATATTCTTATAATAGCTTAAAAATTTAACTGTAACGGTAGACAGTACGATAGACCTTTCGGTAGTATAACAGTCTATATATAAGTCTCTGGCAGTATAACAGTTTTTAAATATATGTATAACACTTTAGATATATAACCATTTGACTGTTTTCAATCATTTACCCTTTCAGCTGTGCAAGTAGTTAAACAAAACAGTTAAGATTTGGCCAGTAAAATATATTACAAAACTATCGAACAACCCATAAATTTCTGCAAATGTCACAGAAGTCGCACAAATTGTTAAATTTTGAATAATTTGCTGACGTCAGGGGAACGAACGTTGCGGATTCTCTTAATATTAACATGAAAAAATTACGTTCCGTGTCTATAATTTATATTTATTTGTTTAGCATATGGTTTATGGGTCTGTAAATTACTTTGTTAAAATGCAAACATTGTCGAATTTGGTTGGACGCACTTAGATCTTGAGGAGGAGCAGCGGGGAGGTATCGTATTTGGGAATATTGTTGTTTTTGTTATTTTGAAACTAATGCCAATATTGTTGTAGATTTTCTCGCAGTGCGCTCTGCTGTTCACCAACCGAACGAACTTAAATGACTAACAGCCACTGCTCAACTGGCCGACATTTACTACATCCACATCAAAGAGCTGACGTCGACGTCGACGCCGCAGTCGCAGTCGCAGCGGCAGCGGCAGTCACTAGCTGTGCGAAGTAAAGATGAGGGGGAAATGGAATTTGAGGTACACCCTTTGCTTCGACTCGTATTCATTATTTGTCGTTTCATTATTATTTCACTTTTATTTTGCAGCTGGTTGAGTAGTAGATGTGCCGTCCCAAACTTTGTTATCTACCCATGTTCTCTCTTCCACGACTGTTTACTATTCTCTGTTGTGCTCACACATTCCGTAAACATTACAAAAACAATAAGGAATGAAGACAAAAACCTGCTTGCTGCCTGTTGGCGCGCCAAGCGAATTGTAGTTCAAAGTCAATGCCTCGCCCGTGCTCCCTCTCACACTCTCTCTCTCTCACTCTCACACACTCGTTCTGCCTCTCTGACTCTCCGCGTGGGCGATGAGTGCCTATAGACTAGGGGTGAGCAACAGCGTTACTCTAGAGCCGGCATTTCGTCATCGGGCGCCGACAAAGCTCGTAAATATCGGAAGCCGCGTCGCTGCTGGCGTCGCTGCCTGTGTGATGAACGTACGCTAACCCAGTTTTGTGTTTGACGCCCAAGCACGCTTGTTGCTTTCCCATGCCAGCCAAACTCACGTTGCCTCTCTCCCTCTGCCGCTCACGCTCTTTCGCTTCAGCTCCCGCTCCAGCTCTCTCGCGTTTCTTTGATGCCTGCTCTGGCTGATTATCGGCTTCTCATTGCGTGCGCTTCGTCTGCGTCTGGACAGTCTGCGGCATGTGCTCCCTGTCGTCTGTGGGAGGGAGAGCACAAACATCGTTAGCTTGGAGACTCAAGCAACACATGCGTAGCGCGTGGCCATCGTCTGTGGCTTTTTGTTTTCACATTTCGTTTCTTTCATATCATATACAAATAAGCCTACCCAAGCAGACGCTAATGAAACGGAAGAGCAGCGTTGCTGTTTATCTCTGCGGAGTGTTAAATAATAAATTGTTAAATGCTGATAAGCCGCCCATAGGCAAGTAGTTAAGAAATGTTTACACATAACTACATAACTTAGGCTAATATTGTAAAAAAAAAATTGTTTTTTTTTTTTAACTTTAAAAGCAGAGCACAAGATCAAGTTCGAAAGGTTTGCGGCTCACAATTGCCGTGTTTTCTCAGCCTTCAAAATCAAATTTGAAAACGAATAGAAGATGTAAAGCTAAGAAAAGAAAAAATATAAACATATGTAAATTGCTATGGACCGGTTTGTTCGTGTCTGTGGGCGGGGGTTGGGGGGCGTAGGCCAACGCAGCGAATGATGATGCAATGGCAACGCGCTGATAAATATAGAATACGCTGAGCGCGCAACTCTACACTAATGTATGTAGAGTCTACATAGTTGCAAAGCTAGCGAGTGTGTGTGTGTGTGTGTGTGTGTGTGTGTGTGTGTATCCATGATCAATGGCTGTATCTTTACGCTTATCGAACAAAACAAAACAAAACAAAATTCAAAAGTGTTTAGCTTCGGCATTTGGCTGGCAGGAATGAAGCTCACGGATTTTAATTGTTTATTTTTGTTTCGCCTCGCTTTGAGACTCTTCACTGCACACTGTGCAAAGGATTGGAGCGAGGGTTGATATTATGATATCTACAAAGTCAATTGCTTACAGAGTATTTGCACAGGCAACTATTCCCGTTGAATTGATTCATTCCTCTCTGATTGTGTAATCAAATACTTTTGTGCCTGTTATGGCACGCAGTGCTACTGCAGTTCTCTTAGGCCAGCCCATGGGCGCACACTCAACACCTACACCACACGCCCCACACCCAACGCCCCAATCCTGGGTGACCCTTTTTAGGTATGAGCAGAGTGGGCACTATTGACACAGCTGTGCCGCGGTATAAACATGCGATAGGAGTACGCTAATTGGGTCTCCCAATGATAAGACGATAAGATTAGTCACTCCATATAGGGCTATGCAGGGTATATAGGGCTGTGTGCAGTCTCGGCACTTGCAACCCAGAGATGAGTCATGGCACGCGCATTGCCAATAACAGCAACATGTGATGACATAATTTTCACACAGCTTTGAGTCAATAATTCATCAAGCCCACCCAGACCTCCCCTGCCACACTCGCCTGCCCAGAACAGACAGGATAACAGCTGAAGGACAACTCGTACTGGATGAGTGCCATCAACATTTTTGCTCCAAATAAAATTAACATAGAAAGTGGCTGGAAATTTACATAAGTATTAATGTGTGTGTGTGGGTGTGCGTGTGTGGGCGTATGTACAATGGATAGACTTCTAATTGTTGTTTGGCTTATCAAAGTCAAGGCGCATGCGTCACCAATACCGCCTCCGTTTTGCCAAGGCTAAGCTGGCCAAGTTAGTCCAGCTGATAAAGCTGGCGATAAACTGGATGTTAAATAATATGGCAGCCGCACAATTGGGCAGACATGAATAATTGATTTGGCCCGCTGGGGGGCCATTTGCCTGCCGTGCACTCGATAACCATCATCCGTCGTCCAATTGTAATGGCGCACAACACTAATCGAATGCTACAGAGTATGCACGCCTATCTGTCTGCCAGACTATCAATCAAAACACCCAACTACAACTGGAATTAACAACAACAACAACAACAACAACAGCGAAGGTAACACAAAATGTTGTGGCCGGGATACCTTTTTAATTGTGTGGGCAAACCCGTGTTCTACTAGGTCCCTGAACGTAGGACTCGTGTTGACAGTTGGTACAGTGGAGACTCAGCAATAGCTTCAAGTGCAAGACCAAATATTTTTCTAAAAAGGATTTGAGTTAGGTTTTGCAAAAAATAACTAAATAAATTCAAAAGTATTTTACTTAATAAAAGCATCTAAATTAATAAAAGCTAAACATATTTATATAAATAAATGCATAAAATCTTTTGTAAAATTGTCTTTCTCTGTTTTACAGCATATAATATTTCTCGATTTTCTACCACAGCTCTTATTCACACAACAAGCTCTAATCCTGTTGGTTCGTTCAAGCGTGGCTCCACTGTCCATTTGGCTTTAGCTAGAACATTAATGCGCGGCATTTGCTGTAATTCATTTCAAAATTGTTGTATTGCGTGATTTCATTGTTGACTTAAATCGAATATCAAAATGGCAATCAATTTCGGTTTGTTGTGGCCTGCAGTTTTCTGTCTGTAACCCGGAGACACAAAAAATTCCCGAAATTAAAGCCAAGCGCAAAAATGTAAATATTTATATTAGATTAAAGATTTACTATTTCGCTTTGGCATATCGCAATACCAATTACTTTAGAATTGAGACAAGTGTTTCTCAGACGAATCATTTAAGGAATTCTAATCGTAGCTGTTGTGGTTGCTGTGCCTGCTATTTGCCTAAGTAAAAACAACCACCAATGTGGTGTGTTAGGTTGGGTGAGTAAAGACACAAACCAATGGAGGAAATTAAATGCGGCGAATTTCAAGTTAGTCAAGCTACAAACCAATATCTATATTATATATTTATCATGCAATATATAACAAAATAGAATATATAAGATATATTAAAGTAAAACTAAATAATTAAAGAAAAAAAATAATTTAAAAAAAAATAAATAATTTAAAAGCTAATCAAAAAAATAATAATAATAAATTTAAATATCTTGAACCGGAAAGACTACATTAATAATTTATTAAACTTAAAGGAATAGGTTTTGAGAATTTTAGTCTGTTTTCATTATATTAAAATATATGGTATGCAATTTAGTTACTAAAGGCAGTTGACAGTGACTACTGAAAAGAAGAGAGAACTTATATAAATATATTTGTACATATATGAAAAAAAAACTAGATTCTCTGGGGGACGAATGCTTATATTTTAAATTTAGTAATATTCAGATTTGTTTGAAAAGCTCTAATGGACATACAATTTGGAAAAATTAGTAATGTAAACAATTAAGCTTAAGCTAAAATTTAGTAAAAAAAGATATCATTTTTATGCTTTGTACATACTGTATACTGAAAGAAGTACTTTACGCCTAGATTACTTACATAACTTACATAACTTACATACTTACATAATTATATTATTTCACAATCAGCAAATTCAGTTATAGTCGCACACAAAAGGGCTTAAAATACAAAAGTGAATTTAATTAACATACAACATCCAACTGCGTTTAATCATAAATGTTGGTGTTTAGTACACTTGTTTGGATTCATTGTCTCGGCATAAATCATTAATCCTTTTGCTTGTAGTAGGCAGTCAACTCCCATTCCCACACCAACCACCCACCCGCGAGGCGCACCCCTCTCACGAGAACTCCATCTCTTGGATGTCACACACGTGATTATTCTAAATATTTATTACCGATTCCCACATGTCCTGTAATTACAAGCGGCGCATGTAAATGAGCCGAGTCGAGTGGAAAAGTAGACCTAGTCGGCCGCAGGATTAACCCCTTTTCGCACATGTGTGGCAAAAGGATCTCACGCATCGCTGCCACAAATGCGTGTATGTGTGCGTTGCTTGAGGTATATATCAAACGAGAACAGTTACAAAGTGAATCCAATAAATACACTTTTTAATTAAACGCCTCACAGTCAGACATATGCAACGTGGCGCAGCCTGGGGAAATGCGCGAGCGACGCTCAAAAGGATATTCCACGCAAGGCGTTGGCTTCTAATTTATCGAATGTCCTTTAATCACACATGTACGCACGCCCACTTTGATGTGTGTACATTAAAATAGGAATTATAAATTATCCTTATAATGACACGCTCTCTCCATACAATATTCAATTACAATTCATGTTTCAGCAGGTAATCTAATACACGTTCAATCGTATCCAATACAAAAGTTAAATAAACAATTCATTAATTAAATTTTTAAAAATGTTTACTGTTTTTATTTAGTTGACGTCGCGCGTTCTTTCAGCTCATTTGCATGTTAAAAATAACTTCTGTACGACAGAATTCCTTTTATTGAAACTAAACGACAGCGCAACGGCGACGACGACATTGCCAGTGGAAAACACTCTTAGACATTCAGGTAGTTGTCTGGGAATTCGAAGGTAACATCGCGGCCGGTAAGCTTCTTGTAGACCGATGTGAAGGTATCAACCTGAGGGTGAGATGGAGAATATATATTAGTAATTATTTTTATAGATAAAACATTTATAGTTGAGAGCATTAGACAAATGTTAAACGGTTCAGCATATTGCTACAGCATGATTCATGCAGCAATGACGCGCTGAGTATGTTTTTTTGATTTGCCGCCGATATAGGAAGTCCCGAGGCACCAGGCACAAAAACGGCGCTCGGGAGGCAAATAGGCGGGGGAAAATCACAAGAAAGGATAACCATATATATAGAAAATATAGTTTATAAATATGATGTAGCCAGTGATTAGTATTGTAAAAGCCTTGGAGTAGATAGCCTCAACAACGTGGATGGTCTGGCATTTGCTTTGCGTTCTGTTTGACAATCACTGAATGATAATGCTAATTCAGCAAATAACACAAGAACGGGAGGGAAGTCTATAACAGTAAACAGCGCGATTCATAGGTAAACTGATAAATAGAATGTAGCCAGGAATTAGTAATGTAGAAGCCTTGATGTATATAGGCTCAACAATGTGGATTTCGCTGACTTGGAATTCGATGTGCGTTCTGTTTGACAATCGCTGAATGGGAGTGCAAATTCAGCGAATAACACAAGAACGGTCATGTAAACAATACTGAAAATGTGGCCAATATATGGAGATGTGCGCCCGCAGGAATGCGTGAATGGAGCACAATAACGAGTTATTGGCTAGTTTGATATGCGTCCCCTTTGACAATCACGGCGCTTGATGAACGTGCCGCAAATAACACGGGGACAGCATTCAAATACAATTCAATTTAAACTGCCTTATCAGCAATGCTTACTTTGTGTTCGATGGTGGTCTGCTGGTTCTTGTCCAGGTGCACCTTGACCAGCTGAGAGCCGTCCAGCTTGACGCGGACGCGCTTGCCAACGATCTCGGCGGGGAATACCAGATCCTCCAGAATGGCATCGTACACAGCGGTCAGAGTGCGCGAGCGTGGACGCTTCTGTTTCAGTGGATTGCGCGCCTTGCGCGTTGGCTTGGGCAGAATCTTGCGCTCGCCAATGACGACAACATGCTTGCCAGAGAATTTCTTCTCCAGTTCGCGCACCAAAATGATCTGGATCTTCTGGAACACCTTCTGCTGTGGAATGGGCACGTAGATGATGACGGCCTACACACACACACACACACATGGAAAAGAAAACAATTATTTTTAAATATAAACACAAACAAGCACAACTCACCTTCTTGCTGCCAAACTCAATCTCGCGTGCACGAGTGATGTGCAAATCGCGAAGGTAGGGCTTCAGGTCGCTGTTGGCCTCCAACTCAACGAGCGCCTGGGCGATCGACTTCTCGAAATCATCGGGGTCCGCGCCGCCGGGCTTAATAATTTTAGAGCCGATAGCCATCTGTAAGTGAATGAAGACAGATATTTATTATATTATTATGATTCATTGCTGCGAAAAACGACACAAGATCGCTGCCAAGCCAACATTTGAATTGTTCATTTCACTCAGTTGCCTTTGACTTTTTAGCAAATCACTGAGCATCGACTTGGTTTCAATGGTTTTCACTTGACAATTTAGGCCAATTTAGTTGGCAGCATTTGATTGACTCGTTTTACCATTCATTTTTGGCTTTGCATTGCATGTTGTGCCGGTTTTTCGGCTTTTTCAAAGCATTCACAGAAAATGTACACCAACCTTTGTCGACTATTTTGACAGGAAAGGAAGTCGTCGATTTGACACTGAACTGTGCAAAACGTCATCGATGCGCAGGGTTGCTTTTCACGCGAAGTTGGCGGCAGACGGTTGTGTTGTGCGCAAGCCCAATAGGTGGCGCTCGTGTGCAATGAAATTACTCTTGCATGTATTTATTTAAATAATGTTTTTTTGAAATAATGAAAACATGTAAGTATTAGTTATAATGAAAAGGAAAGTCTATAAATTATATGACATTATTAGTTTAGATTCATTGCCATGGTGGAATTAATAAGAATAAGTTTGAATGCAATTGTTTTTGCTTGTCATTTTTAAAACAGTTGTCAATTAACTGACATTTTATATGCTTATCTAAACATTTGTTAGTTAAGACAGCTGTTGTCTGTTTATCAAAAAAAGTTGCTGACTTCAAACTACATTTTTGCTATAAAAATCCAAGACTGTTTGAAGTTCACGTACTTTTCAAGGGGATTTTGAACTGAAAACTTGATGTGCATTAAAATTAAAAGAATTAAATATCAGTTAAATATAAGGAGCTGCTTCAGCTAAAGCGCAAAATGAACTACGTCACCATTCTCGGTCTGTGCTCCTTCTTACTGCTCATCTACATGGATCAAGCCGAAGCGTCCTTCTTAGAAGACGAATTCGATTCTTTTATAAAGTTTATCAAGCGAATGTTTTCAAAAGAAAATAATCCACTTAATAAAAAGTTTCTCTAGTAACTAACTAATGTATAAGCTGTCACTAAATCGATAAAAAAATATTATTTTTACTATTTTATTATTTACTTATGCTATTAATAAATTAACAGTTATCGCATTTTGTTTTAATTATACCTTTATTAATATAGTCTTATGATAGTGAAATAAATATATGTAAGTACATAATTTTTAAGATAAATAGGAATTTCTATAAAGGCTTAGCCCCTGGCAGTGGCGGCCACGTTGGCAGCCTGCTGAGCAATGCCCAAGCCCTGGATGGTGGCATCTCGAGTGTGCTGACCAACACGTTCCTTCAAAGATATATAGTATTATAAGTAATATGTTTTGATTTGGTATTAGTTATTGGAGACTTACAATTTTCTTGCCAATCTTCTTCAGCCAACCAGCCTCAGATTGACCCATGCTGATGGCCAGGATGAGGGCAACAAAGATGAAGACCTTGTAGAAGTTCATGTTGAGTTTGTAGTATTAAAGTATATTCCTTGGAATCTGGGAGTTAAGACTTGAGTAGGTAGAGTAGCTGTAGCTGTTGCTGTTGCTGCTGATGCTGAGTGACTGATGAATTGTGTAGCCAGCCAGAGTCGCTTTTATAGCTCGTATGGGTCGACGGCGCTGATAAGCCTCGCATCTCAAAAAAGAACAGCGGCTGAACGCACGCGGGGATTTTGTTTGGCGAAAAAGCACACTGGCAAAATCCAGGTCTGTTTGTAGCAAGGCGTATATGGATGGAAATACTACGTATAAGAAATGTATGCATGAATCATATAAACAATAAACATTTGTATATACATTAAATACATTTATATTCTTAAAAAATAAAAAAAAACAAAACAAAAAACACAAAAAACAAATTTAATATAATATAGTTATCAGAGAGTAATTATTGATGCGAAAAAAATGTTGAGGCATTTAAAAATTGCAAACATTTTAAACAAAAAACAATTAGCGTAGCCAAAAATTCGGGCGTTACCGCACTCTCCATCTCTCTCTCTCTCTATTACTATCAACCTCTCTGATTAATCGTTCATATCAATGGAGTTTTTTTTCGGGTATTCACCAAGCATGTCTGCTAACCTTACATAATGACCCGAAATAACGGAGACAAATCAAAATTTGTACAATAAATTTATTTAATAATGTTTCTATTTCTCCAAAATATGAAGATCTATCTATGGTGTTTGACTCCTTGAGAACTCTGTCATTGAAATCTAATAATATATGTACATTTATGTATGGAATTGAATGGAATAATGATGTTACAATTAAGGAATTACAATAAAGGAACATGATACCCGCAGCACTAGACAGAAATCGAGTCTCGAGAAGCCTAAAAGTAACGCTTCGTTACTTTAGTTTGCATGTGATTTGAGCTCTGCCCTGGCCACAGCTAAGAGCCATATGCTATGCTAGGTGAATAAACTAAGGTAAATTCAATCTTAATAGAAAGCTTTATTGCTTCAGTTGAGCAAATAAACAATGTACAAAACATGTTTTCTAGCAGTTCTATAAATATCCATGCAATTCAAATAATGTATTTACCATGGATTACTTTTGGTTTACCTTCCAATCTACGTCAAAGACTCTTTTAAATATTTATATTAGAGTCGATGCACAACTTATCAGAAGACAGCCCAGCTGTATGGAACATGAGTATTGCATAATATGTACATAGAGAGGAGCTCAAATAGGTACTACAGTTAATAATAAGATCTGTTGTTTATGTTTGTACTTTAAATATTTATTATAAAAGTCTTAAAAGTTAATGAAAATACGAAATTTTATATAGGTCTAGCCCCTCACTGTGGCGGCTACGTTCGCTGCCTGTTGAGCTATGCCCAAGCCCTGGATGGTGGCATCTCGTGTGTGCTGGCCAATGCGTTCCTATAAGGATAAATATTTTATAAGTAATACGTTTCAACCTGATTTTAGTTGTTGGAGACTCACAATTTTCTTGCCAATCTTCTTCAGCCAACCAGCCTCGGATTGACCCATGCTGAATGCCAGGATGAGGGCGACAAAGATGAAGATCTTGTAGAAGTTCATAATGGAGTTTGGTATATAGAAATATTCTACAGTATTTTAAAAGAGATTTGAGTTGTAGCTGTAGCTTTTGCTGCTGATGCTGAGTGAGTGATGGATTGTGCAGCCAGCCAGAGTTACTTTTATAGCTCGTTTGGGTCGACGTGGATGATAGCTCTCTCCGCGCAACGATATGGCGGGGAATTTGTTTGGTAAACAGAGCAATGTGACGTGTGTTCAGTATTTGTGATTCTCGCAGGTAAATATTCCAGAATTCAAGAAAAATAAAGGAAAGAAAGTGGAGTTATGCCAATTTTAAAGCTGCTAGAACTAATTCTATAAGACTCTCGGAAATGTAAATGTTTAGAAATCGTATTCATATTCAATTTTGTTATTTTCTTATAGGTGAACTTGTGTTGTTTACTCAGCTGCGGCTATGTGCTTTTATCCAATTGGAATTCTTCTGTTTGCCAGTGATGCAACTGTACTTGTCTGCCATTAGTATTATTGGTCGTGTGGGCGTGGCAGCGGTTGTTGTACTATATCCACCACCGAGTCGAAGACAAGGACAATGAATTAAGTCAACAGTGGGCAGCATGGGACATCAGCAGCAGGATGTGCCCACTGTCAGGATATGCCACTAATTTCCTTAACAAGTAAAAACGCTTCGGTCTTGACTTTCGCCAAAATCAAACTCAAAGCATTTCCAAGGCAACGCGGTTCTATCCCCTCTCCTTTGCTGTTAGATTTACTTTCCGGTTTTCTGCTGTTTCTGCTGCGGCCTGTTGCTAAAATGTAAATAAAATCGCTCGAATTAACCGCTGAGTGACAGGCACAAGCAACATCCAGAGCTCTGCCTCTGCCATAACAGCCCCAAAGCCTACAGAAAACATCGACTCCGACTCCGACTCCGACTGCGATCCAGCTGCACAGTTTGACTTAATGCTGTTCATGTCCCTGTTAAAGACTTTGAGCGCCCAGAGAAGCGTAAGTAAGACAATAAATGCAACTGGTTTTCATTTGCATAAATGGGAGAGGGTGATATGAAAGTTGCAGATGTTTTTTTGTGGCCTGATGAAAATAATGGGCGTTGGGCACAGGTATGACAATGAGATATATGTACATGTATGTGTATATGATATGAAGTTATACCAGTTAGGATGAAAATTTGAATCTATGGAAATTAAAGGAGTCTACGTTTATTTCCATATCGTTGACTCGTTTTACCTGATAAAACTTTTTGGATTCCAGAAAAGTCTTTTTCAGATTAAAAATCTCAAAGCTCTTTCCTAATCATATTAAAAGTCTTACAATAAAACTTTTGTAAGACGTCAAATTACAATTGATTTGTATATAATATTGTATATATAAAATTTAGTATTCTCCGTTGTTTTGATGACATGATGAACATGTTCGGTTGTAGCCCGATCACAAAGGTTTCGGTTTATGTGGAATGCGATAAATTTGATTTGGATCACATTTGACGGTC
>NW_022045954.1:9572-26255 GCF_001654015.2 Drosophila navojoa
ATGTATACAAATTTCTATCAGTGCCAAGTAACCTTTAACCACATATGATAACTATTAGGAATATTAAAGTGCCCAATAAGGCATGGCTGACCCCATAAACCCCATAATATGTATGTATTTTTGGTCAACACGATGAACAGAGTCGATAAATAATGGTACATATGTATGTCTCAGCGACATTTCAATGTACATTTCTATACATACATATATCTGACTCAATACGAGATAACCTTAATTATTGATATTATAGAATTTTGAAAAGGGTATTTAATATTCGCCATTTCGAGGCGACTCTTTTCTTTTGATTGCCGTTTACATATATAATAATCATAGTTCTCCTAAGATTTGCAGTTAGTAAGAAACTTTGCATTCTAAAACATTTCCAGCGTCGCATTGAAGGTTTCTTACAGTTTTGTTGCCGATTCTCGCTGGTAATGGTAGCAGCGGGATAATTTAAAGTCAGTTTTTATAATTTAGAGAACATATATTCAATACATGCATATGTATATAATCACATCTAGAGTTGTCAGGAGTCGAGAAATCTGAAATCGACTTGTGGAGGCTATAGTTTCAATATCGTGAAGGTACTATTGGATCAAACGAATAGTCTCCATAACAAGGTCGACATAAAAGAGGAACCCAATAACAGCAAGCATGATGAGGATTGTATACATCTCTATAATGTAAATAACGTCTGTAAAATGGATGATCATAGCTGTCGTCAAGCACATTATTATATTTTTGCGGTTTAAACGTGTTTATTTTGAAAAAGATGTACTCTTCAAGTCTCGCTAATATAAATCAAATTTTACAGTTAACAATAAATCGTGGCTTTTCAGCTCACTTTTTTTAGATAATAAATAAAATTGGGCTGCCCGCGTTGTAGACGAGCATTCTACCACTGAGCCACCGATCGGACGAGGCTAGCTCTAAACTTCGTTATGGAACGAAGTGTACTAAAGATATAACTTTGACCCATATTAATAAAAGGTGAGGCAGGTGATTTTTTGGCCTTTGAAATGAAACTCGCATTGAAGTTCATTAAGATGTTTCGTTTATTTCGCCATATACAAGGTGTGTGAATCCATGTCGAGTGTGTGCCATAGCTTGAAACTGACTAAATGACATAATTATATTGTAGTTGTGTAGTGTTGACGCTGCTGAGGCTGCTGCTGCTACTGTCGAACAGGTTGTCCCTTTATATATAAATATATAATTAAATAGCATATTTAAGAGTGTAACAGAACGCTGTTGGCAAGCAGCCGCACAGAAAATATAGCTAAGAGAATGGTGAAAATCAATTTGCAGCGCGTTTGAATTGAAGTCGAATGATTCGCACTTAGGACGGTCCCAGTGGGAAGGTGGTGCCAAAGCCGAAGATTTGCTTTATGCTGATCCAGTAGTATCGGTGCCAGTTTTCCTTCATCCCTGTGTACTCGGAGGCGGGAATACCTGTCTGGTGAAGCGTCATCTTTGTGGACGACGACTGCAAGGCAATTAAATAATTATAAATAAATATATAAATGTATATACATATATAACGCGAATACTGAATTCTGTACTTAATTTATAGATCTATGAATAACAACAAGACTGAAACTTGCTATATAAATGGCAATTTCGAACTCAGAAACTAATTCTAACATCTTGAACATTTACTTCCTGAAACTCTTAATGCACTGGAAGAAGCGCCGACAAATAGGTTCGATATGAGGCGCTTATGGGGTGGACATCAGGCGAGTCCACAAAACCAGTTCGAATAAGATGCGCTGCAAGCAAGGCGAAACAGCCGGGCATCAATGGTTTTAGTGATGAGGGCGAGTTCACGTCATCAACTAAAAGCCAATAGGCAGAGATCATCCAATGCCAGCGCAGCGAACCAAATAACTTTGATGTCAATGAAATGTGTGAGGAACTTTGCCAGGTTGGCAGATAATACGAGAGGGATCTAATTCTGTAGTGCTTGCTATCCTTATTTTACTGTTGACAATGTTTAGTTCAGTAATTCAAATTAGAGTGCATTGCCCGAACACAGCTTTTGATTATGTTAAATCTAATTTATACTAATATGCAAATATACAACAAAAACAAGCTGCCCCTTTTTTTTGTTTTATCTGATATACTTTTTTTATAAAATATGTTGATTGTCTTCTCTAAATCAAAAGCTAAGCAGAAAATTGTCTAAAAGAACAAATCTCAGAGAATACAAGTATCTCTATTTGTTTTACTTACAGTTTCCTCCAATTCAATAATCACATTCGAGTAGTGGCCAGAGGCCCAGTTTTTCAGACGCCAGCTTTGTTGGATCTTCTTCTCGGGCACCAATTCCTCGAATTTGCCATGTACGTTTCCGCCATACAGCACAAATCTGCGAATTCAAATAGAATGTCATTTGAAATTCTAATTAAGATGAATTTAAAATGTTGATGCTTACTCGCCGCCGCGTACGGCGTCCACTTTGGCGGGCGCACGCGTAAATGCAGTGACCATTTCGGGCTTGGTTAGCGCATTGTAGAGGTCATTGGCATTGCATTGAAACTCCTCGGTCATGGTGAGCGAGCGAACGTCCAGCTTGCAGCCGACGGGCTTGCTTGTCACATTGTTATTGGAGGAGGATATGGCAGCCGTAGGGATCTGCGCCGCAGCCCTTTGTGCCGCATTCTTAGCGTTGTTGATATCCTTGGCCTGGGCTGGCGTGGATTCGCTGCTGTTGGCATCCTTCTTTGGTAGTATCAAGTTCTTGGAATATTCCTCCTTTAGTTCCTTGATATAGACGCCCAGCTGTTTGCGAATTTGGTCACGGCCCACATTATACATAAATTGTTTGAGTGTCTCAGACTCGTCGTTAGACTCGTCAATGGTAACCGTTATTTCTACATCTTCCAGATTATTCTCTTCGGACAGATTCGGTATGGTCAGCTTGCCGTTGTGGCTCAGCTTGCTGTTCTTTAACAGACGGCCGGACCATTTCAGCTTTAGTTCCCAATCGTAGAAGAATATCAATTTCCCTTTGCGATTGTTGACGGTCGCCTCACCGTTGCACTCCTCCACTTTGTTCACTACGCACTCGATGTCACTTTGAACTGTTCGTCGTGCAATGCACAACAGCCGCATGAAATTAAGGTTAGAATTTGCACAGCAATTTGAATAGCACAATCATTACCTATTTTGAAGTCAAGGAACAACTGTGTCAATCGCTCCTTTGACCAGGGCGTCGCATTCTTTTCCGTCCAATGCCAATTGTTCACATTGGTTGCGTCGGGTCGCTCTTCAACAATCCAGCGTGGATCGCCTTCTCCCCACTTTGCCATTGTGCTGCTGCTCTTTTTATTGCGTGTTTGCTGTATTAAAATATAACTGATTTTCGCACTCACTGGTCCACGAAGTACCGGCAGTATTTGCTATACGCTTTATTCTGTTTCCTGACGTTGCTTTGTTAACTGTGCTAAGAAAATATTTGGAATTTTCTAGAAATCTGGAGTCGCTTCAGTGTCTTTGCAGCCAGCCTGTGTTAGTGAAGAGCGATTTTTCGGTGCGCCACAGTCACGAGACTTTAAGGTAGCGCGTAACAGTTACAGGACAATACTTTTATTTTTGAGGAGTCAGTGGAGCAACTCTGTTAATTGTTTCCGATACCTCTGTTACATTGCTATTCAGTAACAATATTGTATTTGTTATACAATGTGAAGTGAAACATACACAAGATGACAATAAAATGCTTTATTGACAATTATAAATTTTCAAAGCTGTGAAGGGTATATATGTTTTATATATGAGTGCTGTTAACTGACTGCATTTTTAACAAAGTGGCAACACCTCTGGCTACGATACATCGATTTGGTCATCACTAAGCATCGCTATTCGGTTCATCCCTAGTGGGAAAGAAAAAGGCGAAAGAATTTTTTGTGTTGATTTGTTTATGATAAATTTAATTGTGTTTAATAAATGAAAAAGTTAGCAAATACCTAAAAGTTACAAAATATGTTAAACTAGTGCAACGTGTGTGCGTGTGTGATAACCGTGCCCGCCAAAATGATAAGCGCAATGGACAATTTCGACAACAGATCGTACGGTGCGATATCCAAGGGGCGCAGTGAATTCTCAATGCCAGGTAAACACGACGCAATGGGCAATGAGTAAACAATAAAACAAAGAAGCTCAACCAGACGGTCTACGGCGATAAAGATTAGTTTAAGCTGCAATTGAAGTGAAATTGTGTGAATGCTAAATGCAAATTACGAGCGAGTGGGGCGAAGAGGCCAAATGAAAAGTGTGGAAGCAACAAGCGACGCTGATTGTAGGCGTGTGCGTGACGAGTGTGAATATGTGGCTGTGTGTGTATGTGCTTGTGCGTCTGTTAAACTGGCCTTCAATTGAATTAATCCCGTAATTCGGCATTAAGCTAATAAAACAATTAATACATCTACACAGCGTGTTGCTAAACAGTAACAGCATCAAAAAAGCAACAACAATACATGCGCACAATTGTAATATTTGTATTGATTTGTCAGCATCTTCTGTCTCGCTCGTGCGCATACGTATGCTGGCAGTGCAGCTTGTATGCGCATGGAAAATGTGTGCGTGTGTGTGTATTTGTGCTTGTGGGTGTGTATTGTTTACGTACGCTTGACTCGTGTGTGCGTGTGTGTGTAAGTGGAATGTCACTGTTCCAATTAACCAAATCAACAGCAGCAGCAACACCAACAACAAAAGCAAACGAATGCTTAAGAACTATGTTTTATTCTTGCAGAGTTGACACCGGAGCAGCAAAAGCTGGTGATTGAGCTGCGCAGAAAAAAACAGGAGCTTTTACTGGAGATACAGGTATGTTAAAAAATAAAATAAAAAACAAAAAGTACTCATTTCTTATCTCTTCGCCGTCATCAATCTCCCTTCGTCTCTCTCACCTTTGGCCATTGCAAATGTCAAAAGCACCCAACGAGGGCATCGCCGCACCTGCTCTTCCCCTTTGAGTCGCGTTTTCGTTCTCGTTTCCATTTTCTTCCATCTGTTCGTTATGGCTAATTAGTTTGCTCACATTTTGCCACGTCCAATTTGCTAGTTGGAGTTTATTTTGTTGTTAAATTTATTTGATAGTTTTTAATGACTTCGGTGCTTCTCTTTCTCTCATTATTCTGCTGTCCAATGTTTCCATTGGCATTCTATGCCAACGACAACGGCAAAGGCGATGGAAACAATGCAAGCATCAATAAAAAGTGCCGTTAACTTGAAGTGTGCCCAGCTTTTGAACTTTTCGTTGACATTAGCTTTTTGTATTGTTGCTTTTGTTGTTTTGGACAAAACAACGTGGGAGCAACTGTATTTGGCGGCATCAAAAAGCAACTGTAAACAAAACTGACAACAGGAGCGCATCTCGGGTAGTTTTAGAGTGACTAATAACTAATGAAATGTTGAATTAGAATATATACAATCGTGATGAAAGATGATCATATTTAGGCTACATATCTTAAATTCAGTAAAGCTATTGTATTAACTATAGATATTATTTAAATATTGTGTTTCTTCAACTTTCTTGATTAACACCAATACTTTCGTTCAAAATCAATTTCAAATGGGCCCTTTAATGTATTTACCTGCGTGCCGCTCGTGTGCGGCCGCATGCAAAAATTCGCAAAAGACGCTGCGCTCTTCACTCACAGCTCGCTCACACCGTCGCTTAGTCATCGATGACGTTTCGCGCGGCAGACACCACAGACCAAAGACCGACTGACTGACGGACAGGCAGACAGATAACAGACATACAAACACCGACTGCCGATATATGAGACGCAGTGCGTTCAAAATCGGAATCGAATTCGATATTGTTTAAAATAAATTAAGTTCGCTTGTTAATTGTTCATTGTTATAATTACTGAACTAAGATCGTGCGTGTCAAATTGAGAATAGAGATATTCTCATAGAGTGAAAACGTGAGCAGAGTTTGATGTATCTTTGTCGCTGTCGTCGCTGCAATTGCTATCGTGCTATGTACAAGTTTCTGTATCGCAAAATCGTAAACAAAACCAAAACTAAGGTGAGTCTCTCCCCATCTGACTCACAAAATTATATTCACGTTGCTTATCGCAAAACAACTAAATGAATGAATGCGGCCATGTGACAACTTGAAAGCCATTCGCAATTGTTGAGCAGGTTAGGAAATACATATGTATGTACATTCCTCAAGTGTTATCAATTTGATAAGCAAGAAATGTTTAATCTTTAAATAGAAATAATCGAAAAGATATACATACATATATTATATATTTGCAAGTGTTACACTATATAAATTGTTTATGAGAGCTATATAAAAACTAATAGTGAAAATTGGATAGAGATCAATATTTAGTCTGTTATTTAAAGAAGAAGAACGAAATATAGATTTTTCTTAAACTCTGTACAAGTTTTGATTTTTATATTATGATACAAAATAAATTTTAAATTGCTACCATGTGAAAATTAAGAAACTACTCCGACAATATTTCTCTTTACTAAACTTTTTCCTACTAAATAAAATATATTTATAAGAACATATACTCGTATATTATTAAAGTATAGTCAGTCCAAGGCATTTTCAGAGCTACAGGTAGTTTACAAGAATATTATAATCCGCCTCATCTGCTCGTCAGGCCAGATCATAATTCGCTATTCGCATAGTTTTCCAGCCAACTGCTTGAAAATTTCCATTATTCAGATTTATATTACGCATAATTTTGTGCTCAATTTCCTGGGTATTTTATGACACCTACCCGAAACCGAAGACCAGAGACCCGAGACACCACGCTCCGCTGACCCTTTGCGCTTGCTGTTTGTTGATCCTGTTTCGCTGGCTTCTGTCCGCGATCCTCTTGTTTACCTGTGCTTCCATTTACCGCAATGCATAAATAATCGTAGCCCTCCTCCTCTTCACTTAATTTTGTTGACTGCCAGCGAAGGGTTTTTATTTCAATTTTTTTGGCAATTAGTCGAGTTCAGATTTCGGGTTAAGCTGCGTTCCTTTTTATTCACTTTTCCATCTCTTTCTCTGTGTTTTTTTTTTTTCTTGGTTGAGGTCTGCCCAACCCTCTTTTTATACATTTTTGTCTCGTGCTTGGGATATTTTTCTTTGCGTTTGATGTGCCTGCACTGCAATGGCAGTTGTGACGCCAGAGGTTGTTGTTGTAACAATAATAAATGAAATATCTGACACATGGTATATTTTTAATTACTTTAAGCTTGCGTTCAATTAATTAAATATATTTTCTGTTGGGAAAAATTCAATTCTATATTTAATTAGAATTAGCTAACTAAACATAGAAAAAGCTAAATGAGCATATCCATTGATTGAAAACATTTTCTTTTTCAGCCTAAAAGTATGCTCTATAATTTTTTAGGTTTTTACATAAGTTTTTTTGTCATTTTATTACTATAAAATCCGGAAGAATATATATAAACAATAAAACACTCAGCTCAGTTTTCTGTTGTTGATATATGTATGTATGTTCATTTAAAAGTAAATATTTCCCTGATGTAATCCAATTCCCATTTATTACTCCTATTCCCATAAACATATGCCAATTCTCTATTTTCACTGCCGTCTCTAATATCAATAATATATAAACTTTGCGCCTGTTCATCTTTATAATATTTGCTTGATGATTTAATTGCAACTTCCGTTTCCATCAATTTAATTTATTGCCAAGAAATTTCTGAAAAATAATTTAATATTTGCAATTCAATTTGCGCGGATGCTTCATATGAATCATTCTCAAGTATCGCCTATCACAATTGCAAGTCGGTCAAGTATATATGTATGTGTGTGTAAATCATTATTTGTATGGGTGCTTGTGAACTCCTTAATTGTTTGATGGTAAGTGCGTCGGGTGGGTATAACGGACTAAAATAAAATACAAAATACATTTTCTACGTCAAACTAATTAAGGTACTTTCGATATGAACTAAATCTATGGCACATTTGCCGTTTTAGGTTTTTATGTATTAGAAACATTTGAGACAGACAACCCGCAACGCGATGTCAGAATAATACTTGTATACCCTATATATTATTTCACAACAGAGTACCATAATATGAATTAGTTGCGCCGGCAACGATGACGATCAAACGTCATTCATTCTCTCTCTCCCTTTCTCTCTCTCTCTCTCTCTCTCTCTCTCTCTCTCTCTTCTGTTTTTTTGCTTTATCTACTCTAGCAGCTGATAAGATAAGGTGGGTTAGATTTTTGCGATCTCTTCTCCGTGCCTCCTCTATCTTTCTCCCTTGTTCACTCTCCCTTTCTGTCGCTGTTGGCCTCACAGCTGCTGAACTTCTGGCCGTTTGCCGTTATCATTATAAGAAACCCGCGCGTATCACGTTGCTGTACAATGATGAACTGTCATTAAGTTGCTCGCAGATATGCTATTAAAAGCTTTTGGCACTTAAGTTTATCAAAATTTTAATACTCTGATGTCAAAGCACCGTTGCAAATTGATTCTTCGCTGCACTGCGATTACGCCATTTTGTTGTTGATACTTTCGGTTATTCTTCTCTTTTCATTGCTTACAGTTTAGTCATCTTTTGATCGCTCAGAAGCTCTCTTTTTCTCGCTCTTTAGCTGACTCTCTTAACAGAACTGAAAAGTTTTTGTTTGTTCTACTTCATTAAGTTGTTGCTAGACTTTACTCCTGTGTGCATTTGCCAAGCTTTTAAATTATGATTTATGTGAGCATCACAGGCAACAATAACAGCAACAATGAGCCGGAGTACTAAAACATATTGAAAACGCACTTGAAGTGCAAATTTGTACTTTGATTTATGGTGTCTGCTTTGAGGTTATAAGCGGCGAACAAAGGCAACGTCGAGTGGCAACAATGACCGATTCCATTTACATCTCCATCCTACCTCTCGATGTTCGACCAGCTTCTGGCTAACTTGTTGTTCTTTCATACAACACACAATGGCTAACTAATCGAAGTAGTCAAGCATCGCAAATGTGTACAGCATTTGCAGTTTATGGTGTCTGCATGCAAATGGCTTCACTTTGCACGTATTTCGATTTCAAGCGCTCCAGCTTGTTGTCCTCTGCACGCGTAGCCTAAAGGATTGTCCTGACTTGTTTTAATATTTGTTGAGCTGCATAACTAGTTAAATTCAAATTAAATAAAAAAAAATTATGAGATTTACATTGCATTTCATATTTATTGTTTCTTTTTTACTCTTAAGTTACGAATATCCTATTTCCCTTAACATACAAAGACACTTGTTGTGAGCGGCAAAGTCAGCTGTCGCCAAAGAGCAAAGAAATGCTCTCTGCCAAACCTGCTGCCACCAAAGAGCGTAAAACCACTGTAAACTTCGCTCTTAAATAATATTTAACAGCAGATTAACAGCACATGCTGAGCATAACAGTGGCAGAGCAGTACAATTCGAGTACAACAGCATATAAACAGCTCGATTACATGAAATGAGCCATAACATTTGCAGCCGCTGTTAGATCTCTTTCGCTCCAAACACTTGTTGTTGTTCCTCAACGCGCATTAACAGTCGAGAATCCAAAACAAAATGTCAACGTAACGGACGAATTTCGTCGGCGTCGTGCGGCAAGAAAGAAAAGAAACAAAAAATTAAAATTCGATTTATTTTTGTGCGCGCTCGAAAATTTTTTGCATATTCTCGGCGTGTGAGTGCCAAAAAATTTATAAAAATAAAACAACAAAAGATTTAATGAGCCCGGCGCCCGGTTCTAGATAATTATAGTATATTTTATCAAGCAACAAGAAAAGTAAAAGTGTCACCAAAAATCAAAAAGGAATTAGTGCAAAAAAGAGTGAAACTAAATTGTATCAACACTTGAAGAGCAAACGTGTCTATTGAAGTGAATTTCGCTTAAGAAAGTTAACTGATAAGACGTCTCTTATCAATCACAAAATAATAAAAAATATACATATAGTATATCAAAATTCGTGCAGATTGTAC
Source organism: Drosophila navojoa (assembly GCF_001654015.2). The sequence goes on from NW_022045954.1 coordinate 19,522, forward strand.
AAAAAGTTGAGAAGCCAAATAAAAATACTTTAGTAAAAAGTCAACAAAGTGATTATTTAAATACCTCTTATACAAGTAAATATAAATGATACTTATTTAACTATATGTTTTATTCAACTTGCCAGCAATTTACAAGTACAAAAAACCGCGTCACTTTCAACTGAGAATTAAAGCCAAAAATTGATATGAAAAATACTTGAGACAAGGTCGAAATATTTACCTCTCTATTACCCTAGGCAATATATAAGTATATACATGTATGTATATATGAATATATTCTCATATTTACCTTTGCGCTTAATCATTGAGCCCGATAAAAACAAATTCGCGTCACTCGTGACGTCAGTTTCAGATTTCCGTTTTGTTGTAGTTGGTTTTATCAATTATTGGCAGTTAGAATATGGATTCGAAATGGTATATTTTAGATTGTTATATTATTTGAGTAATAAACATTTATGGAATATTTTTCGATTGACGAAATTAGCATTAACTTAGGCAATTGATTTGTAAATAATTCCTAAAGTGGAATGGATTAAATGTGGACTGGGGCACGGAATATTTTGATTGGCTTGTTTACCGAAAAAGTTTGAACTTTTAAGAAACTTATTCAACATAATATTTCAACTGTGACTCAGCGGCTTCTTGGGAAAGCTAAAGCAAACAGTTGCTCAACTATATAAATGTATATACGTATACAAATATTTAATGTAGTCCCACCTTATCGCTTACACGTTAGACAAATAAAAAGGAAAAAAATAATCAATTTTTCAGTTCTTGTTTTTTATATTTATATAAATAAACTGTCCGAACAGATAATAATACAGCACATCCCAATTTTATGTGAAATTTCGTTTGCTGAAATGAAAAAAAGAGAAGGACACAATGCCAGATATAATTGCTGGGAAAAAGGTCAGGATACGGCCCAGCGGGCAGACAGATGAAAGCTTGTTGGGAGACCGCATAACGACGGGGACCCCCAGCAATATAAGTTACGGCCATACTAACCCGTTTGCCAAAATGGCCAAATAGCCAAACAGCGCTGTTCTGCCTTGTAGCTTCTGGCTTCTGCCTTCATTTTCCCAATAGGCCAAAAGTTTGCCAAAAATAAATTCAAAACAAATTTACTGCGCCAAAACAAAAAAACCAAAAAACAAAGCAAAAGCAAAACAAAACGAAATAGAACAGAACCGAAAGGCAAGCGTAAATGACGGCTGCAGCAGTTGTACAACTGGTTACCAGACTTATAAATATATTTCTATCTACGTATGTACGTACATCTATATAAATAAACACACACATACACATATGTACATGTTTATGTGTTTATTTGTGTGCCTGCAAGTAGTTTATCGAAAGCGCGCACAATTGAAGCGGGTGGCGACCCCTGGCGGTGACATTTTGCAGGTCCTGCATGTTCCCCAAAACGAAAACGTTCAAAACTTTTGACTTCTGCCAGCACATGTGATTTAGTTATTTTAGATATTTTCTGCTTAAGTTGAACTAATTTAACTTTATAGGAGTCATGAATTAGTATATATATAAATAATAAAAAGGATTTTTGATGTAAGAGATTGATTTGTCTATAAAAATTATGTTAGCCTTAAATGTACCCAAGAAAATCTTTCTTGTATTATAGTTAATTTCCTGATGTTTTGCTTTTAAATCATGCGACTATTTGTAGGCCATTTCTCTTGACTTATATGGATTAACAATTTTTATTTTATTTTTTAAAACACTTGCATTTATATTGGTGAGAAATTCTCTGATTTTCTATGATTAGATCGATTTTAGTTTCAACAGAAATCACAACTATATATTGTTGGATTTTCTGCAATTGAGAACATGCAGCGCCTGCGGTCTGTCAGTCTGTCCGTCTATACGTCTGCTATGCTCAGGGAGTAGAAACATGCAACGACAATTGCCACGCGTTGGCAACCTTTAGTGCTGCCATTTTTTATCAGGCGTTGGCCGCGCGCGTCTCGCACAAACAATTGAGAAGCGGGCGCGGAACAGCTCCTGTTACTAGACCGCTATCTTCGCCCCCCACCCACTGCCCCCCCTCTCTCTCTCTCTCTCTCCCTCTGTCTCTGTCACTCTCTCAGGGAAGCCAAGCCGGCGGGCCTTCCACCTGCTGCGCGTCTTTTGCTGCATATTTTAAGCGCGCCTGCCAATGAAACATGCCAAAAAACATCGAAAAAAAAGTAAGAAAAAGAACTACGGCTGCAACTGCGACGGGGCCACGTTGCAGGGGCATCTCAATTGGTCGGACGTTGAGTGTTGCCAACTTTTTCAGTTGTTCCGTTTTATTTTTCTTTTATGCCAAGAATGCAAATGACGCGCCGACATTCCACGGCTGTTGTGGGCCACACTTACCGCGTTTCACTCCGTTTTTTGTTAGCGACAAAAGAGGACGGCGCGAGGCGGGGCAGTGGCAGGGGCATCCACTTGGTTTGGTGACACTGGAATTATGCGTTGCTCCTTTGTCTGGCCACGAATCGCATTGAGCAGCGGCGACGGCAGCGGGGCATGCCCCGATTGCATTCAACTTCTGCGGCTAGGCTAGGGAATGCATGTCGTATCATTTGATTAAAACTTGACGCTGAAATAGAGTAACTGTGCTTTAAAATTCATGCATTGCATTGAGCTGAGCTCTATTTGCCTAGAACTCAATGTAATGCATAGCTGATTAACTGCCAGCTATAACAATTTATTGCTCCAATGAAACCAAATAGATTTCTTCTTTTTTCTTCTAACGGAAAGTTAAACATATGCATGCTTGATTGACTGAATGGTAAATTAAAGACTAGCTATAAGGGGGGTGTGTGTACAAGAAAACTAGTTTATCTTGTAAAAGTCAACTCGAAAATGGCCTTAAAGCTAAAGAAATATATGTGTACATATATTTTGCAGACCTAGTTTACATTGCAATTACGAAATGTGTTAAGCAAATGTTAGCGCCAGATTTTCTATAGTATTCAATTTAGAGAGCATTCTGTTTATTGATTATTCCTTTCTAGTTCATATCGGCCTCTAAATAATATCAAATTCAACTGCTTCACCTTAAAGATCTTCAAGACTTACAGCTGTCATATATTATCTATAATTTATTTTGGAATTGTTGTCACCTTTTAGCATATATTAAATAACTTCTGAAATGGCTCGCGTCAACAGGCCTTAAAGAAAAAGTGCTGCCAATTTGTTGGCAAGTTTATGAGAATGCAGCCAAGTGGAAATGTGGCATGTGACCAATTGGTAATGGCAAGCCTTATGTGGGGTGTTTCCTAGCAGCTGTACTGATATATATACTTAGGTATATTACATATGTGTATATATGTATCTATGTATATGCTGTTAGAGCACAAGAAAAGTCAACAAATTGATGACAAGAGTTTTTTGTGCGAGTCAAAGGTCTGCGACTTGGTTACAATTGCCAAATGCAATAAAAATAAGAGACAAAGCTGTCGAGTCAAAGAAAGAAGATGAAGGAGAAGAAGAAGAAGCCAGCATAATTTGCGGTTTATTAACAGGGTATAAAAACTCTGGGTGATGCCGTTGACAGCAGCAACGCCAACAGAGTGAGAGAGCAAGAGAGAGAGAGAGGGAGGGAGTGAGAAGACACTAAAACAACATCAAAGTGAGATCCGTTTCTGTGCAGTTGAGGCGAGCTGAAGGCGTCTAGATACCGAACAGGGATAGGGGCTAGGGAAGGCCGGGTTGACATGGCATTTCCAGTGCTCGATTGGCTGCACATTGTGTCAACGTGCAAAGAAGTGAACGGGTTGGGGATTTGACCCAAGAGCGGATGCGTTCATTAAATTTACAGTTTGCCGTGCAAGAATTTTTATGCAATTGGTCAGTACGGTGCCTTGGGGTCGGCCGATAAAAGCATTACACATATACATATATATAATATACACTTATGCATGTGTGTGTGTGATTCTTGTATCTACTTTGCAGCTGAGTTGCGGCTGTGTTATGCGGAAATTAATGCATAAAGTGCAGTTCACAGCGCTAGCAACGCTTTTTGGGTGCGCCCAGCAACCGCAACAACAACAACAGCTACAACAACAACTTTCATTAATTGTCAACAAACATGCGCAACGCGTGCCCCGTGCCCCGTGCCGGGTCGTTGCATGCGCTAAAAATAATTGCATTTCGCATGTCTATTGGCCCGGCCGCTGTGCAAAGCGTTTGCATTAGCCAAGCGACCCCAAATGAACGAGCGCGTGCGGTCAACTCGATAAGAAGGGGCGGAGCGCGGGGAGGGTGTGCTTGATTATAATCGGTTGCAGGTGCGAAAAGTAGACACTGTCCGGGTCGCCAGGTAACCGCAGACATGACATTCAACGGCTCTCAACGGCCCATTCAACTGAGTCCCACAATAGTGCATATATGTCTATAATTATGTTTTTCCCCCTTCCTCTCTACTCTTACATATCTTTCATTCAGCGACAGCGGTATCAATTTTGCTTGATATGTATATAATATATTGTATTTTACTATTTTTCCCTTTTGCTTTTGGATTTCCATAGTTAATGCAATTTTACTTTAGTTTCAGCGCTCAACTTTCTTACTTTTTCCAATTTGCCATTTACTTCAACAAAGTTTTTATTTCGAAATGTTTCTCTCTCCGTTTTTTTCCCTATTTTGTATGCTATTTGTTTGAAATTAGTTGGAATTTTTTTTTTTTTTTTGCCTTTGATGCAAATACAAAAAGACAAAATATCTGATGAATTGCTCTACAAAAAGAAAAAACTAATATAATCGATGCATAGGGTGAATGATGTATCATCAGATATCAAGTGTGAAAGTCGAATATTAAAGTAGAAAATAATTGTAAATATGTATTTCTAAATATCATATGGATTTATATATTGATTAAAAAACTAGAATTAAGAAAAAAAAAAAATTTCGGTTCTTCGGCTTGTAAATATCATATACTATTATTTCATTGTAGAATTGTTTATCTGTTCCATTCCAGTTGTTTCTTTGAAATGTGAAACCGACTTTGTTATGTTGACATATTTTTGGTATATTACATATTTTCCATCAATTTGGCTTGTTTAACTCTGTTTCATTGATAGTTAAAACAACTCTTAGCTAATTAACCAATATATATATTTTACTTAGTAAGTAAAACTTACTTGAATGTAAAGAGTTTCTTTGCAAATTTCTTGTAATAGGAGCACTTTGAAAGCGTTGACATTGTAGGGAAAACGACCTTGAGCAATTAAAAATTTCGCACGGACAAGCTAAAGGTTTTTTTTTTTATTTAATTTTGTTCTTATTTAATGAAATTTAATATTTTGTGGAATTATTTAACTTAAATTGTTGCCGAGCGCATTGTTTATTGTTTCTATTCGTATCTGAGTAGATCGCAGTGTAATGTGAGGATTTCGGATTTCGTATTTCGGGCACGAATTAAGAAATGCCAACTTCTGTAGGCCAAAGTCAACAGAAAAGTTTGCGCTGTAATGCAATACGCAGTTGTTGTTTGTTATTGTTGTTGCTGTTGTGGTTGTTGTGGTTGCTTATTAGTGGTCTGCGATAACTGACAGCAAAACAACAAACAATTTGCAAGCAGCTGAGAGCAAAAGGCGTGAAAATTACTCTCTGGAATTACGAAGGAGAAAAACCAACGGCAACACGCCAACGATACGTACAACTGGCATAAATTGTGGACATCCGGGCAAGATAGACAGACTCCATTACACCCAAGTCACATGTCGAGTGTCTACTGTACGGACGGGGCTGCAGCTGAATCGCAATTGCGAATTGCGATTCGTTTGCGATTACAGAATGTGCAGCCCAGTTCGCAGCTAATGGAAAAGTGCACAACAAGATGATTAAACAGATAGACGGTTAGCAAAGCTTTCCTATAGCGAAAAGTTATTCAATCAAATCTTAGCAACGATATCGTGAGCTGTTAATTACAATTAAATCAACTCGTTAATGTAGTTAATCAGCCTGATGTGAATGGGCTTTAGTCAAAGTGAGGGCATATTATGATTACACTCTGCCAAAGAGATCATAAAACACTTTAACCACATTTAGCACTAAAGTAATAATAATAAAATTAAATATATATATATACGTAGAAGACTCACATAGATGTTGTATATGGTCGAGCGAGCTGAGATCTATTAAACTTGCCAAGTTCTTCATGATAAAAAACATTTAGAGATAAAAAACATTGTGGCGCCTTTTCATAAATCTATAAGGTAGTGCCATTAAAGCGGGCATAATTAATTTTATAGTGCCCGGACACGGCACAAAGGTAAACAAGCCAACAACAAGGCAGCAGGCACAACTGCATATGGAAACTAAAACACAGAAAGAGAGGGAGAGTGTGAGAGAGATGAGTGTACACTACTCGTATATAGGGCCCTAAAGTGCCTTTACTGAGCTAGACAATAAAAAGCAGAAACAATATTTTCCATTTTCCAAGGGCAAGGCGAATGGAGGAGACTCGACAGCCGCTCGTCTCAGGCTAATTGCATGTGCCATAACGTGAGGGCGTGACGACGACAGAGGGTGCGGGGAGTGTGGCCATGTATGTGTGTGCAACAACACACACACTCACAAATAATGGCTCATATGGCAGTTATTCAATAAAAGAGGGTGGCTGCAGATGGGGCTGATTGCGCTGTTCAAAAATTAAAACTATTAAGTTGTTGAAAGTGCAATGAATGAAGGGAAAACAATATTTCAATATACTCTAGACGATAGGGAGG
>NW_022045954.1:38465-116300 GCF_001654015.2 Drosophila navojoa
GAGAGAGAGAGAGAGAGAGAGAGAGAGAGAGAGAGAGAGAGAGAGAGAGGCAGAACTTGTACAGGTAGCAATCGCAGCTTTGTTTTGAGCTCTTGAGGCTGTCTGTCTGTGTCTTTTATCTGTTGCTTTGCATCCGAGATGAGCTCTATCTGACTATATATATCTCTTCAAATACAGACACTTCTCTCCTTCAGTCTTTATCTCTCTCTTTATTCGCTATCTCTTTCGCTTGTCCGTGTTTATTCAGCTCATTTGTTTGATTGATAGTTTGTTTACAAATTTCATTTTCCTCTTCTTAATACCTTTGCGGTATTCACCTGAGCTGCGTTTGTTCTGTTTGTCGTCTTATTCGTTTATTTTTCTCTCTCTCTCTCATCTTCTGAACGCCGGCGCGCCTTTTATTGCGGTATATATAGACATGTACGTATATACATGTACATATATTTATATAGCTAGAAATGAAGAGAGGTATAAAGATTGAGATTGATTTGATTGTTGTTGCTTGTGGAATCCAATCACGTTCTCTGCTGCCAGAGGATGCATGGATGCATAGAGCAGGTTGACGGCTTCAGGTTCTGGGCACACATTATGCCGAGTTACACGTAATTTAAAGTTGCCAGCGCTATGAGCGTGGGCGTGGCAGTTAGTTTGTTGTTATTCATGTTGGCTCTCTTGATTCCCTTTGGAATCGCGTCGTCTGCGCCTAGTCACGGCCGCCCCGATGGCTCCCTGGGGACCTCAAGAGCTTTGACATTGGTAAACTAAATAAACAGCTTTTCAGGGAAAGGGCCATAAATTTGTTGGGGCCAAAAATAATATTGCTGTCACGCAAACAATAATATAAGAAGCCAAACTGTCCAATTTAGCATAAACGATCGTTAGACTTTATATGAATTCAGTGTACGTGTTTCAATTAAGATACAATTTCAGTTAATTTAAAGCAGGTTATAAAATCTCGATTTCAACTTAAATTGGATCAGATTATGGCTAGTATTGAGGCGTAAATTGTTTATTAAATTAGCCGATAATTGCATAGATAATACTAAATAACTGTAATTTATAGCTAGCGCAATTTAGTACCGTTATAACTGCTTTCAGCTGTTGTAGTGAATATATATAGAAGTTGTTCTAGATATAGATCAATAATTTGATATGGGAAAAGTATCTAGATGTGATTTTCTGCAATTAAAATGTTGAAAAGTGAATCTTTTGAATTTGTTTAGAGTTATATGAGAGATATGGGAGATATTCTACAAAAAAGATCCTGAGATCTAGAGGAAGCCTACATGATTCGACTTGTATAAATTGAGCTATTGCCAATTTTCAATTTATTTGAATTTTTTTTTCTTAAGTATCCTGTGGCATCGTTGCCATCTGTTGGATGCTAATTCGTGGCTGCAGTTCCCGCCTCCTGCTCCAGGCTCGTGACAAATGCTCCAGCCCGAAGCTTTTTACACACATATGTATACAGATGTTCTCGCATAGCATAAATATGTCATAAATTATAATAAGCTGGTAGCTGAGATGTCTCGCCGAGCAAATGTTGTTTGTTTGCTGCACATGGCTGAGTGACTTTTGCTGGCTAACCGACTTAATCCCAGGCATCATCCATTATTTGCCATGGAGATTGTGCCACATGGCTAGCATGCCTCCAATTAGAGTTTGGCTGTCCGAAAACAATTCACAGGCTTTATCGCACAGACTTCCTTCCGTTAGGCGAAGGCGAAACGTAACGAAACGTAAATGGAAAAAAGAGAGCAAACATTAGAAAAGGAGCACAATAAATCACGGGACACGGGACATGAAACAATGGGCTATGTGTGTGTGTGTGTGTGTGTGTGTCTGTCTGTCTCCATTTGTTCCTGTCGCTAGACTCGCCCAAAAGCCTTAAAGTGTTTGCCAGCCCAGCACAAATCACACGTGAAGATGTGGCGGGTAAAAACTGCGTAGTAGTAGTTGTTGTTATTGTTGTCCTCGTTGTCGTCCTATCGCAGGGATTAACAAACGCCAGCACCTTCTTAACCTGTGCGCCATTAGCGTAATTTGTTTTGTGCCGCTACGGCGCGCTTCCTTCGAGTGGCAGCCGCAGCATGGGAAACCCGAAAAATGTTGTGCGACGACAGCGAATTCAATTTCTGAGGTCCTGTCCTGTCTGACACTTCCTGTCGGGGGCACTTGCTGGGCTTTGCTGGGCTCGTTTGGCTGAGCTGCGCCGCGGCATCTTTATAATTAGCTAATGAATTTATGGGCATATATAGCATTGCTCAGTGCGTCGTCGCGTCTTTGTACTTGTAAATTGCTGTGAGTTCTGAAGCAGAAACAGAAACAGAACCAAAAACAAAACTCTACAACATTTTCAGAGTTGCGCCATGAAGAAGCCAAAATAATTAACCAGGAATCAGAGTCAAAGGCCAACAGTAGCACAAGTGAGATAAGACACACACAACAGAGAGAGAGAGAGAGAGAGAGGGAGAGTGAGACCACGAACCCGTTTTCGGGCTGCAACCATCAAAAGGCCATAAAAGACTGAGCGAACGGAAGTCGGCAATTGGCTGGCAGTCATGACGACGACGTCGCTGCAACAGAAGCGCCCCAGCATCAGCAACTGGTTCAGCTCGCTGCGCCGCCAGCCCAAGAGCAAGAAGAGCGGCTCGCTGGGCGGCCGCAGCGTCGGCAGCTTTGGCAGCAAGCAGCAGCTGCAGCGCAGCTGCTTTGATCTGAGCATCAATGCCGTCGGTGGCGCCACGCCCACGGGGGATGGCAGCGATCTGCCTGGCAGTCGCAGCAGCAGCACCTTTTACATCACAGCGCCCCCCAGCAAGGTCGAGGAGGATCGCCGCCGACTGTTGGGCAATGCCAGCGGCAACAGCAGCTCCAGCGGCAACAGCAGCAGCAGCACCATCAGCAGCGGCGTCTGTGCGCGCTGCTTTTGCAATTTGGGCAGCCTGGTGGGCAAGAAGGAGCCGCCGAAGAAGCTGCATGTGGACGTCAAGCCGCCGCCGCCCTCGCCGGCGGCCATCTCCACGCCACGCTCGCCCCGCTCGCCCTCGCTGTCGCCGTTCACCAGCGTGGCCACCTACAAGGTGACCTCGCTGCGAGCCGAGAGCCCTCCGCCCGCGAGTCCCACGCTGAGCACGGAGACCGTTAGCTGCAGCGATGTCAGCCGCAAGGTGGAGCTGCTGCGTCTGCCCAGCGAGGAGCCGAACACGCAGCTCTTCAACCGGCGCTCCGAGCTGACCCACACAACCACCACGACCACCACACGCACGCTCATCGTATCGCGGCCCGTCGAGCTGCTGCTCAATGAGCGGGGCGAGATCATCTCGCGGCGTCCGCCCCAGGCGCCGCGCAAATCTCGCTCCAACTCGCTCGGCTGCATGCTGGACGTCGCCGAGGACGGCATCGACAACGAGGCGCTGCAGCTGGACTCTGAGTCGGAGACGCTCAACTCGGGGCTGAGCTCCCCGCTGACGCCTGAGGCGGGCGATTTGCGGTTCATTGACGACAGTTCCAACTCGCATAGCGAATCCGAACGCAACTCAGTCAGCCGGAACCACAACAGCAGCAACAGCAACAGCAACAGCATTGCCGACAACAACAACAGCAGCAAACAGCTGAACAACAATCACAGCAACAACAACAATAATAACAACAACAACAATCAACAGGCGAATCTCTGCGAGAGTTGTCGAACGCTCATGGAGCGCAATCGCAACAATGCGGAGCAGAGCAATGTCGCCATCCTGAGGCGACCGCAGGTATGAGCCAAGCAAAGGGATATCGAATATCGTATATCGTATATCGTATGTCGAATATCGTATATACGTAATGTGAAGTACAAGTGTTTCAAGTGTTTGGAAATCAGTTTGAATTGCGTTCGTACTAAAAATAAAAGAAAGTTTTAGAGTAACTATTGATAGACCGAGTTGAATTTAGTCGAGTGTAAATATATATCTAAGACATAGGTATATCTAGCTAATTTCTCTAACATTTCATGCTCAAATTCACTGATTGATTTTATATTTTGAAGTAATATGAATAACAAATGTAATATCTGTTATATACAGATCTATGCATGTTAATATATCTCATCACATTATTGACAGTTAAATAATTTCTATTTTAAAATATGCTCTGATAAGTCACTCGAGACGTTGCTTGAAGTTCGCTCGCCTTTGTCTCAGCTGCCTCGATACAATTTGCATTGCATTAAAACAGGTTTCTTGATTGATTCTGTTTGTGTTGTGTTTCCTCGTGCCGCGTTCCCACACCTTTGAGTTCGTTGTTTACCTGTCGCCTGCCTGCGTCGCTTGAGTGTGAGTTATTTTTAAAGCTTGACGTTCATTAGCTTTACGTCTGCTGCGCACTATCAATGACCCTTGTCCACCTGTTCTGTTGCTGTTTTGTTGCTCTTTGATTAGCGTTGCCGTCTTTAAGCGAATAGCCCTCGGGCGCTGCTCTCTGCCTGTCTTTGGTGCCTCTCTACGCGCTCCTCATTAACAATTTTCTTCGATTTGATGTGATTTTTCCATGATTTCTCAAATGTTTGCTGTTGGCTCGCGGGGCGTAGCTTGGTAGCTCGCCTTCCGTTAATGGGCACTCCTGTTGGGCATTTAACTTTATTGGATATTCCAAAATTTACATAATTCAGGCCCCTGATCTGCTCACTAATTGAATGGTTGATTTCTATTTCTACATCTTTATAAAGTGAGCAGCGGAAATGGCTCAGGTTACTCAAAGCATGGGAAAGGAGTTGAGAGTCTGAAGTAAAATCCATAAAACTGTCGAGTTATTATAGAATGAAACCATCATATCTTCCACCTTGAGCTTTACATCATTATACATCAATATACATATTTTTAATGCTGATTTGTTTAGTCATTCGGCTGTCGATTAGCTATGAAATTCCTCTTGTGTGACAGGCTCTGCTCTCGGAGAACCGCAGAGAATGCAGCATCGCACGTCAAATAACTATCGAATTGATTGGCAAATGAAATGTAGTCAGAAGGTAACCGCAGCTCGATCTAATATTAGCAGATTCTCGGGGGGTCACTGCGTCGCGTTGTGTGGAGTTCCAAGTGGATGAGCTCATCGCATAACTTCAGACTTGACGACGAATCTGTGAACGATCATTGCCACTGCGGCTCGGCGTGTCAATTGTTTCTCAGCGTATTTAATTGGCATTCCGCTGGCGATTTGCATATATGTATGTACATATAGCTATGTAGAGTATATTTATGGCATATGTTAGACTTGGCAAATGAGTCAGAAGGTCATGGAGGAGCAGTTCAGGGGAGGGGCAATTGATATGTTCCGGTCTCGTGGTGCTCTCGCCAAGTCAAGCGTCAACATGCTGACAAATAACTAGACACTTGAGTGCAGTAGCAGCAGCAACTGTATCTCATATGTGCTACAGATACATAGATAGATACACAGATACATAGATACAGATATACTCATATCGTGCTCGGCGAGTGAATGGCCTCGTTCGTTTCAGTTCCATTGTGTGTTTGACAAATTTGTCACGCCCCCTTGAATTGATCGCATTACAGCCGAGTCGCTGTCGCTGTCGCCGCCTTTGTCTTGACCCCGCTCAAATGGACCCAGGCCGTGTCAGGTACTCGTCTCGGCGCGCGTAATTCAATTAAATCAAATTCGCTTCATTTCTCTATGCGAATTTGTATTTATAGCACGCCAAAATTGTTTCAAGCGAAATAAAATCAAATACCCAATGTGGAGCCATGCAAATGATTCGCACTTGTTTTGAATGCGAAAATGCTGCACTGGCCACAATTGTGAATGATCGAGGCTTGTTGGAAATGTTGTGAATAGTCTTATATGTTTTTATTTTATTTTGTATTTTTAGCAACAATTGTCACTGGCTCATTTCCGCAAATTATACGAGTGTTTGCAGATGCATTCCACTCGACTATTTTTATCTAGTCTCATATTCGGTTGGGCATAGCTGGAGGCACTTTAGCTTCTGCCTGCTGTACATACGAAATCGTGCGGTGTGAAAGTTGTTGAACTCTCGATTTCGTTTCATTCAATTAATTCATTTTGTTTTCTTTGCTTTCGTTTATAGCAAATCAAAGATGAGCTGTGCGAAGTCGTATCGGAAATGGAAGCGCTCGATGTGCCCGAAGACAAGCATTCCAACAAAGATAAACAAATGTCGATTGGGCGGAAAAAGTTCAATATGGATCCCAAAAAAGGTGAGCTTCAAGCGAATATGGATTAGAAATCAATAAGCTAGCGCTAAGACAAGATTTAAGTTTAGGAAGAAAGCAAGCAACTTGAACAGAGATCGATAGGTATACGGTATACGAAATACAACTGAAATGACTCATATGAAATTATTGGGAACTCACCTGCTTACAAAAAGAACTCTGTAGAATTCCCCACAGAACTTGAAATTATTTCCATTCAACAGAAATCCACTAAATTGAGAATAATATATTATGCTCAATATATTCCAGTATTTTTGCATATTTCATGAATAAGTCAAAGACATTTGCTCAACTTTTGTTGAGATAAACCACCCAGGAGACGAATCGGGTGGGAAATGTTAATGTGCGAATGATTTACATGAAATTCCAATGCGATTTCGAGCAGCGTATGGAGCTGAAGTGCTTTATAATTGAGTTGTTTCAGATGGGAGGGGGGTTGCTGCGTGACGGCGCCAAAGAGCATAACTGCCAGGCGAATTTACACTGTCATAATTGCTGGTGGGGGCGGGGCGGGGCGGGGCGTTGCTGAGCGTCGGGCACGTTGGCCCAATGATGATAATTCCAAAGTTAATTTAATAACGTAATGAGCCCGAATGATGAGATGCAGCGCATGCAGCGCAATGCAGCGAGAGTCTTCACCCACCCGGGCGCAATCTTAAAACGCTGACAAATTTGACAGTTCGTTGACATTTGTCGTACGTGCAGCGCAGCCGGGATGCCGGCGCGGGAGTGCCTGGGCGTTTCATTTAATGGAAATGTCAATGTCGCAATATTCTTGAGATCCGAGCAGAGCGCGCCGAGTGACGGGCCGGACAAGGCCAAAGATGCGGGCGGCACAGTTGGCGATTACAAGCACACAATGTCATCGATATATCACAATATACAAAGTGAATAATGGGCCAGAGAGAGGGTAACATTTGAGAGTTGGTAACATTGAGAGTTCTATGTGTATCTATGGGCTATAGCTGGCACTGCTGTTTACTTAGTTGATGTCCCTCTTCCATGACACAATTATCGATAAATCGATTCGATTGAGAAATGAAATTCGATATGTCAACAGGGTTGGGTTCCGACTCTGGCTCCGGTCTGGTATTCCCCCACTTTCTGCCATATAAATATATTTATAGATGAATTATGAGTTTACATAAATAGCTGCTTGTACTTGCCTAACCTGCTCCGCATCGCATCCCTGGTGACCCACATATGGAGCACTCCCCCTGAAAGATCTTTGCTCTAAAATGCGACCCCGTTGCTGTCGCTGTCGCTGTCGCCCCGTAATTTAAGAGCCAATCAAATATTTTCATCGACCTCTTGGCCATAAATTAGCGTTGACTAGTCCAAATTGGGACAGGCAGGCATCGGGCCTCTGTCGACGTCGCATCCTGCGTCACATTCAAAACAATAAAAATGCTAATCCACAGTGAAGTATTTGTAGTAAGTGGCGTGAAGTCAGCGACCGGCCGCTGGCAGTAACAAAGTGGGAATCGAGTCCACTTCGGGAACCGAGGTGCTTATTAAAAACATGTGAAACATTCCCTGTTGGGTGGTTCGGGTGGCTCGGGTGGTGCGCTGAATGCGGATATTTTACAGGCCATCGCCATTTGTCGCTTTATCGCCCGATTATCAACAGCAGAGCTGTCGGGCGGGGCCGGGGGAGACACATACTCACGCACACACACTTAAATTAATGGCCCACAAATGTGCCATACATAACGCATCGACGAGGGTATTGGTAGGCGGCAGTGGGCGGGGCTTAAACGCCTTGCTGATGCTAATCGCGTGTGATGCGCGGCTGACAAACAAACACGAAGGCAAAAAAAAAATGAAATAAAATGGTTTTGCCATCGCCTGACAAACTCCTGCTACGGGCGCGACTCCTTTGTCATTATCCGTTGTCATTTCGCATTATTGTTGTCATTGTTATTATTGCTGTTGTTTGTGGTTGTTGTTGTTTTTGTTGTTCCATATATGTATGTATGAATTCGCATTGCCAACAACGCACAACAAAAGCATCAAACTGAAAAGCCAATCTGTCTGCGATTGAAGCAATAGCGAAAATAAAGGAAAAACTTGTTACTTGCTGTGGGCAGGGCGAGGGGCGTTCATAGTGTTGCCTAAAGTAGTTGCTGCTGATTAAAATCATAATTCATAAATTGCAATAATTGCACTTGTATTTTGTTATTGAATTCTCAATATAAAACTCCTTCAAATTTTGCAATATTTAGTAAAAGTTTGAAAGCTAAAAAACGTTAAAAAATATATTAATATTGATATACAATATAAAATATGTATATCTATATAATATAATATATACATATATAATATAATAATAATAATAATATAATGTAATAATATAAAATATATTTTAAAATTCTAAATATAGTTTAGGGGATTTTAAGTTTCTTTGCTGAAATAAATCCCAAACTTATTTATTTCAAATCTCGTAAAAATATATATTTATTGATATATAATAGCTCTTCCTATGTGGGGAATTTAAATATAAAAATATATTTTCATTCATTAAGTCTCTAAATAAGTAATTACAATAAATACTGATAATTGTAATGCATTATTTATAGATTAATGATTTATTATAATCATTAAAATATACTTATTGTAAAACTTAATTAATATGTGAATACGTGAGTCTATCTGCAAATGCTTAAACTATTATAATTCCTCTTTGTGTATGATGACTATTCTCAATAATTCCATACATTTCTCACTTTGATTACACTAGTTCTATATTCCTACCATTCCTTCCTAGTTGCACACGTAATAATCAAAGTCTTTACCATCTAAACGACGCGAATATATATTTTGGTTTTTGTTGTCTGACGCCAGCTATCGTTGGATCGCATAGGACTCACGCGATTGGCAAATTTGTTCGCTTGTCGCATATTTGGCGCTATTTGTTGTTCGGTCCTAATGCGTTTTACTTTAATTCCTGGAGCGCTTTGCTTCGTTGCTGTCTTCTCTTCCGGCTTTTATCGCAAATTGCTGGCCCGCGCGCTTTGATTGGCAAATAATGACATCGATGTCTGGCGCTCCCTATTTGATTTTATTTATTTCTCTGCTTCTCTTCGTTATTATTGTTGAGATTGCTGCGGTTCATATGTTGCGGGTCGCTGCCGATTACGACCTATATGGGTGGATGATGAGTGTGTGGCTTGGGCTGCATTTGATTCGACGCGACTTGAGCTTCCGGCTGCGTCCTTATCTTATCTGTTGTGACAGCAGAGCAGCAGAGCTGCCGTCGAGTAGTGCATAATATTATTATTTAAAGTCCTTGAGCAATTTACTGAAAGTCTAACAAATACTCTTATCAATTGCAGGCATTGAATATCTCGTGGAGAATCGACTGTTGCGCCACGATCCCCAGGATGTGGCGCACTTCCTGTACAAGGGCGAGGGCCTGAACAAAACGGCAATAGGTGAGTGGCCATGGCCCGTGGCCCGTGAGCACAGCTCGTAAATTGTTGGCCCAGTGCGACGCCCGCATGGGGGCAAAATTCAATTAAAACTCATAATGCATAACATAAATTTTCATGCTCATTTCTGTTTGAATTTCCAGGCGATTACCTCGGCGAGAAAAACGATTTCAACGAGGATGTGCTGAAGGCATTTGTGGCCCTCCACGATTTCACCAATCTGATACTGGTGCAAGCTCTAAGGTTAGCACTCCACAGTCAAGTTGACCTCAACATTTCTCAACTCTCTCTCTCTCTCTGTATGGGAATTTTCACAGGCAATTTCTGTGGTCGTTTCGGCTGCCCGGCGAGGCCCAGAAGATCGATCGAATGATGGAGACATTCGCCCAGCGCTACTGCCAGCTGAATCCGGACATATTCACCAACACGGATACCTGCTACGTGCTCAGCTTCGCCATTATAATGCTCAACACATCACTGCACAATCCATCGGTGAGTACTCCAGTGATGCATGATGCTGATGATTATCGAAAGAGCCTGGATGCGCAAAAAATATCAAAAATAATTACAGTCGAGTGTAGATAGTTCGAAATGGCAAGGGAATCAGTTAATTTTCTTTTTGATTTACATAGGAATTCTAATTATCAAATTATCTATTTTTTTTACAAATTATCGAGTCTTTACTGTATTCGAAAGTTGATAATATAGGCATTACATTATAAGTAGAAGTCTGACACATATAATTGTTGAATATAGATTCTCAAAATTATAGGCCTGCATAGGTTAGATGAGTCTATATGAATCAATAAGCAGTAAAAACGAATAGTTCTTATAAAATTCCCTCAGGAAGACTTGTATAACGGCCGAAATGATTTCGTCCCATATATACAATGAAGTCTACAATGCAAGCCTTTACTTAGAAGGAAGTAGCGGATTTTTCCCCTAACTTTGAATCTCCTTAGGGATAGATGAATCTAACGACCATTCGAATTTACAACTTCTACAAACTCAAATACAGCTCTAACAAAAATGATTTCTTCTATTCTTTCTTCTATTCCTTACTCAATTCACAAATCGAAATATATTTCTGCTGCTCCTCAATCACTTTTAAATTGTGTGCTTCAAGTATATTTTATTTTGTTGTGCGACTTTCAAGCGCTTTAAAGAAAGTTTTAATATCCCGGAAAAAATGGTTTGGGAACTTTTTTAAAGTGTTTTTGTTGGCAGCAGCAAATTACAGTTCAGTGTCATGGTTTGCGCACCGGAAGTGTTGAGGAGCGACAGGAAGTTGTGTTTGTTGTTGCCGGCACTGTGGGCGGTGATTCGTCGTTGGTTGAATGTGCCAAAACCCAAACAAGAAAATCAGAAAATAAAATATAAAAAAGCTAGCGAAATGCACGTCGCGTGGCCCAAAACTGCGGAATTGAATACTTTGTCGCCTGTCAGGCAGCAATTATTGACGGTCCACATGACGCATTTCCCCGTTTCCCCCCTATTTCCCATTTGCCATTTCCCAGCAGCGAGAGCAACATTGCGCTCGAGCAATTACAGAAAAAAAAAAATAAATAAAAGTGTTGTGCATTGGGCTAAAAATAGGTCAAGTCTAACGCATTTCACACGAGCTGAAATCGTTGGGCGGCCACTAATTGGGCTCTGGCAGCTTGTAAAACGATCTCAGCAGCACGAGCGGCACATAAAATGTTTCCCTAATTAGTTATTATTGCGCAATTTGGTTGTTGCACAACGGCGGCCCTATATCAATTTAAATTTCAATTTAATTTTCATTTTCATTTTCATTCTCATGTCGGTTTCAGGTCAAAGACAAACCCACCGTGGAGCAATTCATCTCGATGAATCGTGGCATCAACAACGGCGGTGATTTGCCCCGTGGCCTGCTTGAGTCACTGTACGAGTCGATACGCACAGAGCCCTTCAAGATACCCCAAGACGATGGCAACGATCTGATGCACACCTTCTTCAATCCCGACAAGGAGGGCTGGCTCTGGAAGCAGGGCGGCAGGTAACTGGAAGGCATTGCGTTCTAGGTAGTTCTTAAGCCATTCTAATAGCAAACCTTTGCACAGATACAAATCGTGGAAGCGACGATGGTTCATACTGAACGACAACTGCCTGTATTACTTCGAGTATACCACAGATAAGGAGCCGCGCGGCATAATACCGCTCGAGAATATATCGGTGCGCGAGATACAGGATCGCAGCAAGCCGCATTGCTTTGAGCTGTTTGCCACCGGCGGCGCCGATATCATCAAGGCATGCAAGACTGATTCCGAGGGCAAGGTGAGTGAATTGAATCGCATTCCATCGAGTCTCACTAAACTGATCCCCACATCGATTGATCTGCAGGTGGTAGAGGGCAAGCACACGGTCTACCGCATGTCGGCCTCGACGGAGGAGGATCAACAGGAATGGATCAAGCGTCTGACACAGTCCATCAGCCACAATCCGTTCTACGATATTCTGGTACAAAGGAAAAAGAAGGCGCTCAGCAAGAGTTAGTATTAGATCGGCTCGGGATGGGCGTGACCCCGATGGGCGTTACTCTTGTATTGGATCTCAGTGGAATATTGCTGCGTGCGCTTGCGTCTGCGTCTTGATGTGTGCGTGTGTGTGTCTGTGAATTGCCCACAGTAATCTCGTTGTATGCGTGTGTGCTTCAGTGTGTGTGTATGTATATGTATATATATATTATATGTGTATATTGAATAATATTTAATTGAATATTGTCTTTGTTATTTGGTCGAGCCTCGAAAGCTGTGCGCACAAACACATATCAGAGCTCACACACGTATCACGCACACAGACACACCCGCACACACACAGACACCATCTTTGTCTCTATTGTTGTGATATAAATTATTTACATTAAGCAAATGAAAAACAAAAAAAATGATAATTTACAAATTGGCAGCAAATACAAACTGTTAAATCGAATGAAATACAATTTTCAATTAGTGCAAATTATGTTATGTTTAGTCTTCGAATATGTCTTCAACCTAGCATTAGTATCTGAGAGTTGCCCTCACGATCCCCCACCCCATATTGTTTAACGTCTTTAGTGCTATGAAACATATCCCAGCAGCCTGTTAAAATTAATTAAATGCTTGGCAATTAATATAAAAGATTATTGTGAAATTATTACACAAATGCCTTTCAAAAACTTTATTTCAAACAACGAAGAAAAAATGATGAAAAAATTAAATTTAATCATATTATATTGGTTTATAAGAGACTAGAAAATTAACATGGACAATACAAGCAAAGAAACATGCATTTCACCTATGAGCATACACATGTCAGCTAATAGGTTATACGTCAATAGAGTTTAAGCTCTGTTCCCATGTGTCATTAGATAATGCTGAACCAAATATCTGAACAAGAGGAGGTGCCAAGAGGCCCACGACTGAGTAGAGTTCGAAATGTTTTGTTTTCGTCTGTGTTGTTTGTATCGTTAATTTGATCAGTTTAGTAATGAAACGAAATGAAATGAAATGAAACGAACCAACCGCAAAGTGTTCCTGCCAAAATAAACGAGAAGAATAATTGTATAATTGTAATATATAATAACTAAACTAATTGTACACTCTCTATGTATAGCGTTCGCTTCATGGAATACGCAGCCCAAATGGCAAAACTCTGCGTATAATCATCCGGGTAGATTTGTTTTAAACACTATCTGATCTATACCGAACTAGTTTATTTCCAATATCATTTAGTATACCTAGACATTTTGATGGGGCCCAGTTGTAATAGCTCAAACAGAAAACAAAATGAGAGTCCCAAATATTTTTTGCAATATTATGAATAAACTATAGAGAGTAACCCTTACACTATTATATGTACTATATCAGAAAATTCTACACTTATTAACTTTTATATCAAACATTCATACGCCTACGCACCATTCGTATTATATTTCCTTAGCCTAACTGCAATTACTATTTAAGCAGGAGATCGAATTGTCTGTACTATATATACACACATACATAGCCATACATATGTAGATATATGTATGTAAGAAATACAAATAATGTGCGTTTTAGCATTATGAAAAAACATTATTCATTTATGGGTGTGTACATACATATATTCATATTCAAAGCCTGTACATACATATTTAGTGCGAATATAAATACATTACATATTCTAAGTATGCCAGTAGCCGTTATATAGACATACATATATAACTCGTAGCTTAAATAACAATTTTGTATTGCTTTAGCAGTAACTGAAAAAATTATACCTATATAAACTATTAAAATATACGTATTCATATAAAGTGAAAAATTTTTTATTTATCCAAACTGATTCTGTGCAGATAGAACAAATATATATTTCAAAATTATTGAATCGAGACATTTACAGTCTTCTTACAATGTCTTGGCTTCGCATATGTAGTTTAGGTTAGCACCACAGTCTTCATCGTTGAGTAAAGTTCTTTTGATTTCGACGCAGAACTCTTCGCCAAAAAGATTGTTGGGTTCCCCTTCCTGCCATCTCAGATAAGGCATGGCCTCACCTGCGGCAATAGAGATCCATACTCTGTCCTTAGCCAGGCAATTACCTGATGTCCAATATCTGCTAGATGGGATGACCGATAGGATCACATCCATTTCCGTGCTGCTCTCAATATTGAGCAAGTGTCCTCCCAGTTTCCGGCAATTGTGCGCCGCCTGATGCCAGTTGGCCTTCAAATTGGTCTCAGCACGGTAGAACTTGTTGCCAATTTGAATGGGGAAGTTAGTTTGATATTTAGACTCTGCATCCACATTTACGACTGCAATTGAATAATTTATAGACTCTGATGCTGTATCAATAGAAATATTTACCTGTGCGATTCGACTCGACAAGCTGTGATGGGTCTTCGACAATGAAAAGATCCGGAATTAATGAAAATTGTGAGTTTCAGACATGATTTATTAAGGAAAATTTACCCGTCGGAGTTGGCATGGCAAAGTCCCACAATTGAAGAACGATTAGTAGCAACAAAAAGTTATTTCTCATCGTGCTGCCTTTAGTCCAAGTTATGACTGAATGAGCAATGTCTTTCGTATTTATACTATTCGACTCTGGCAAATTTTTGATAATCAGCTATAGAAAGGGGAAAATAATCAACAATTGTGAATTGCGGATTATAAATCTTCACATAGAAGTTAACTGGCTGATTGGATCGGAAATATGTTCATTATCTTTATTATCCTCACGATGTGACTATATAAGATCGCAAGACCGATTGATCTTTATTTTCATATTGGCTAATATGAAGATTAAATGTATAATTCGGACATCCTAAAATACTAATTAGCCGGTTCCCATGAACGATTATTTTCTTAACAAACCAAAAAATTTTATATTTTGTATTTAGATAACTTGGGAAATTAGGTTCATAATTATCCTCCTTTGATTTGTTTTGCACTTGAATAAACTTAAGATGACTATCTTAAGATAGTATCCTATTCTCTGTCTAATATGGAATAGCCTCATTTATTTCAAACATATATGGCTCCAAAAAAGTGTTTATATACCCTAGTTTTATTTTAAATACACTTCGGAATTTGGTTTTATTAGTAACCGTTATTATTTGATCGACTAAGGTTCCGCGCTATAAATATTTTGTTCCGTTTAATATAAAAAAGGTAATTAATCTGATCGTCTATGTATAGCAAATGAGAGTGCTATAGATTATTAAGGTACTGTACTTCTGGAGGAACTTCCCTACGAAGCGCTAAATTTACAACCACATTAAACAATTACTTTGGCAATTTATGGCAAGCACTTGACACTTTCTTATCGTGGTCATTGATAGCTTCTCGTATTTGGGCAAAATTGTATAAATACTGAATGCATTCTAGGAGTTTGAGTTTAGTCAGAGCTGGCCCGATTGGCAAATCCAAGCAGAATGAATGTAAAAATAGTTGTACTCTTGATTTCAATGCAATTGGCGGATTTCGGAATGTCGCACGAGACACGTGAGTATATCATAAAAACCTTAGGTTTAGAAGTAGAACTAATACAATTTCGTTTTTAGCTAACCTTTTTGCTCAAAAGAATGATTTGGGTAAATGCGTCAGCAGCTGCGGAGATTTCCCGATCAAAATTGGCAGTAAGCTCTATAAAATCGAGACCAAGTTGAAGGAGAACTGGTTTTCGGCAGCGGAGAGCTGCCGCAGGTGGGGCGGATATTTGCTGAACATCGAGAGCGCCACTGAAATAGAATTGATGGTATCGATTACTAACTCGGATCGGTTCTGGGTATCCGCGAACTGTTTGGCCCAAGATAGAAACTTCATTTCAATAGCAACTGGAGTGGCCATGCCCTACAGCAGCTGGGCTCCCGGACAGCCGGACAATTCGGCTGGCAATGAATACTGCGTTCAAGCAGCAAAAGCCGGACTATCCGATGAGCCCTGCGAAACTCGCCTCAACTATGTGTGCCAAGCGAACATACTATAGACAGCCTATACCTAACGGCATGATCACTAGAATATGATACAAAGGTCAATAAAGTGTAACATATTTAAATTGTAATTTGTAAAATTTGTCGAAAGTAAATACATGAATATTACCAATTATACTTTTCTATAATATATGTATATATAATAAGTAGATGTACTTTTTGGGGCACAGTACACTACGATTTCCTATAGAATATATGCATTCTTCAGCTCGAACATTGGGAAATGGGATATTGTATTGATAAAATGGTATGTAATACATATACATATGGAACCTAAGCATGAAAACTATGTTTATAGAGAGTGAGTTACATACAGTACATACAGTTGACGACTGCAACATATTGCCAGCAGAAATTAAAAATTTGTATTAAATACCAAACAGCAAATAATTTCAAAAAAATAAATATTATCAATAACTATTCTGTATATTACCCAATTTTTCTAAGCCCAACAATAATATGGTTTTATTAAGGCAGTAATTCTGTCTAGTTATCAGTTAAGAAAACACGGGGTTTGGTTAACATGACTAATCCTAAGTAGTTTTTTTTTTAATCTTCTACAAAAATAATGCCCAACTAGGTCATAATCTGGTCATTTGTTTTTTAAATTGTCAATCTTGTGTATCCTGAGAAATTAATTTCTGATAAATAAATCGTCCATATAAAAAGATAATGAGTCCAATCCTACGGGTTTTCCGATCCAATCAGACAGTTAATTCCTGGCTGAAATATTTATAATCCGCAATTCACAATTGTTGATTAACTTCTTTTTATAATGCTGATTGCTAAGACATTACGAGTCGAAGAGTATAAATACGAAAGCCTCTGTCCATTCGGTCATAACTTGGACTTCAGGCAGCACGATGAGAAATAACTTTTTGTTGCTACTAATCGTTCTTCAATTATGGGACTTTGCCATGCCAACACCGACGGGTAAATTTTCCTTGATAAATCATGTTAGAAATTCTTAATTTTCATTAATTCCAGATTTCGTCATAGGCGACGACCTATCACAGTTTATTGATTCGAATCGTACAGGTAAATAATTCTATTGACAAAGTACCACAGTCTATAAATTATTAACTTGTAGTCGCAAATGTGGATGCAGAGTCTAAATATCAAACTAACTTCCCCATTCAAATTGGCAACAAGTTCTACCGTGCTGAGACCAATTTGAAGGCCAACTGGCATCAGGCGGCGCACAATTGCCGGAAACTGGGAGGACACTTGCTCAATATTGAGAGCAGCACGGAAATGGATTTGATCCTATCGGTCATCCCATCTAGCAGATATTGGACATCGGGTAATTGCCTGGCAGAGAACAGAATATGGATCTCTATTGCCACTGGTGAGCCCATGCCTTATCTAAGATGGCATAAAGGAGAACCCAACAATCTGAAGGAATTATGCATCGAGTTGAGGGAAACAGAGCTCAATGACGTTTTTTGTGACACAGTACTTAATTATATATGTGAAGCGAGGACAATACCATAATATAGTAAATAACGGCATGGCTAGCGGGCTTCACTGCTATGATTAAATTATAAACGTAAAAATAAAGACCAGTCTATTCAAAACTTCTACTTCTACTATAGAAAAATTTTGTACGCAAGAAATCTATGACCACTGGTCAGTGCTATGACTTAATGATTACAGCTTGAAAGTTTTATCAGTATATTTTACAGTTTATTTATCAATATTGTTAATCCCCGTCTTTTCCACTTGCAATAAAAGTTCCTGCAGTTTATTGTCAAACAGTTCACATCGTATGGGCATCTCTAGTGAATAAAATGGATTTTTGAGAACATAGTCTGAATACAGCTCATAGACTTTGCGCAGCAAGAGGTCCATGCCGTTTAGACCCGTTTCCGAGATCACAATGAACTTGACACCTGTCAGCGTTTGAAAGCAATGTAACGTAAAGGTGTCCGCTTCCAACAGCTCGATGCCTGAGCTCTTGGGCTCTGGACTCAGTTGGCTGGCAATAGCAAACAGCGGATAGAACATACTTGCGAGAAATATTTTCTCGTTTGTTGTCATCTTGGGGCGACTAAACTTGAGGTTGATAGGAAAATTGTCTGCTGACTCCAGCATGGTCTTCACATCGCGACCATCCTCCAGCGTGGCACCATTCACTGTCATGCCATTAACGGCGACCAGAACATGTCCCACTGAAACACAATGTGATTAAGCAGAGGAACGTAAGGAAAAAAGGCAACACCTACCGTTGATACCATCCTTGCGGTTGAATGCCACGGAAATTTTTTTGGGGTCGTAGTCGAGCACCAAGTCCAGTGGATATGTGAATGTCTTCTCATGCTCTATTCGTGGCACATTATTGTCCAGATTGAATATAAGACCACCGGATTTGCTAACTATATACACTCCATAAATAATCATTTTTGTTTTATGTTCGAGAAGGCGTCAGCTGATTGTGAGACACCAAAATAAACTTTACATTGTGTTCCACTGTTATTAAACAGTAATACACTGAAGAAAAAAACGGATATTGTTGCGCTTAGTTTTCAGAGTTGAGGATTACTCTTTGGTTGTTACAAGTTAATTTAGTTTTAAATGGATAAATTCATTTAGCAAAGGGTATGGGAATTAAACTGTACAAAATTTAAACTGAAGGTAATTCAATGGAAAATGTTAACAGTGCCAATGTGAGTCAACTATCGATAGGCTTACAGATACCATATATATTATTCACGTGAGGCACAAAAGGAAGCTGCTAATATAATTATTATTGTTAAGAATATACCAAGCATGGCCATTACCATAGCTATTTAAAACTGTCAACCATTTATTTATAGTCTTAAGCTATTCGCCCACTTCAATTTTCACGTTATGCCGATCATTTTTGAAAATAGCGGCAAACAGAAAAACTTGATATCGATATCGATCTCTTATCGCGGTAGTTTCGCCGAACTATCGGATTATCCAAAAATTATTATATTAATGTTCGCGGTATGAAAAAGATTATGTTCAAAATAATACTGTAAAAAGTTTAAATTTTAATGATATAATCGCACTAATAATTATTATCTGCCTTAGTTATTTGCTTGGTTGAGATCATAACTATTAATTAATTTTAATTGGATGTTCAAAAGTCAAAGATAAGAAGAAGAGCAATAGTACTTCAAATTTAATCACTTGATTTTACTTATCGAACAGTCGTCTATTACTTACTGATTAATGCAATTGTTTCACTCCAGTAGGCCCAGCAAGAACATGGCAATTAATAACGCAGATCCATGCCAAGGCTATCAAAGGTCACTGTCACTTGCAATACTGATTTGCATGCTCGGTAATATTGCTTGGACTTATCTAAAAAAAAAAAAAGAAAAAACAACTTTCAACTGCCCGTTCAAGCATCACTTGCATCATACGGCGCATGTGCACTGCGGCTATCCATAAGTCAGTGCTTCATAATATAAACATAAATCGCATTGCTCTTTCTTTATTCAATTTTTTGTCCCGCAGTTGAACTTCAGCTGCAGCAGCATTTGCTCCAGTTAGCGGCGCCTAAATAAAAGTAATATTCATAAACCGTCACTAAAGGTGTTCACACACTCACATACATACATACACACATGCACACAAATCGACTCTGTCACACCATACACATTTGTTCAAACTGTATATGCATACATACATACATATGCTTACGTTGAGAATTGAACTCTATTTGTGAGTAAACAAATGCTCCTCATTCATGTGACTGTCTCCGCGAGCGTCAATTCCAAATCGTTTTGCCCAAAGGTAAGAAGTCTCTCATTTATATGCATATGACACTCTATTCGGTTGTTGTTGTTATTGTAATACAAAATACATTGATTTAAATAGCACACTCTGTGGTTAAAATCAATGGAACTGCTTTGAACGCCAGCGTCAATTACTACGAGCTGACAGCACCGCAACCACTGCAGCCTAGTGCGTCCATCGATATTGTGCTGCAGGAGCAGGCTCAGCATGCTATAGTGGACATGGCTCGATTCGACAAGGGCAAACTCATCGCCAAGGCGGCCAACCTGACCTCCATTCGCTGGGCCCATGCCGTCAACAGTCAACAACTCCTGGCGGAGGCTCTTGGCGGTAAGCATAGCTCTGCTCTTCCATCAGCCCAATTTCTTCTTACGAATCCACGCCACTTAACAGGTGACATTGATATGATTGAGGCCGACATTGTGCTCGGTCAGCTGAACGGTGAGGGCCTCGTCTTACCGGTTATGGCACACCCACCGGCAAATACTTCGGACTTGACACTGAAGGACTTTCTGAATCAAATCAAGGCACACAACGAGGTCCATGAGGGCGCCGAGAAGGGCGTTAAATTGGACTTCAAGTCAATTGAAGTATTCGAAGGATCGCTCGGTATACTGGATGAGAGCATACCTAAGGTAATCCAAACTATGAAGCAATATGACAAATGTTAAATAGTCAAATAATCCTTCAGATGACCTATCCCATTTGGATAAACGCTGACATTATCAGTGGCCCTGTAGAACAAAACAGCAGCGTGCCTGTGGATCCGCCAGCCTTTTTCGCCGGCTGCATGCGCTACAAGCAGGCCGTTCTATCCATTGGCTGGACTACCAACTGGGGCGCCAATTACCGGGAGGGCGAGTACACTCAGGCGCAGTGCGATGCAATGCTGCAGGCCATCAACGACAACAATGTGACCTCCACCGGACAGGTGATAACCTTTCCAGTAAGAGCCGGAATCGCAGCTAACAGCGGAACACAGCTGCACAATCTAGTCTCAGCTGTAAATGCAACCAATGAATGCACCTTGACCATTTGGTCTTCAAACGGCGATTACGTCAATGTGGCAGAGCTGCGGAAGCTAATATTTAGTTTCGGGTTGGATCGCGTCTACTTGGATGTGCCAGAGGAGCTGTCCTCACAGTTGGATTTACACAAGACAGGTAACGGTGCTGGTACCTTCAATTCCCTGGTTAGCTTCAGCTTCATCAGCCTTTGCTTCTGGGCCTTCTCCAGCTGGTTGAAGAGCGAATAAACAAATTCCTGGGATTTGGTAATGTTTTCTGTTTTCTTTTGTTTAATTCAATTTCATTTTCTCGAAGGTTTGGGTTTATTATGTTATCAATGTATTATTTTCACTGGAGAATGCTTTAAGAATATGCCTTTAGGCTTTGTATATCACTTCATTCGCGTTGTATAAAAATCTTGTAATCGCTTTACAAAGACAAAAATAATTATGCACTAATTTTAAATATTTATAATATAATATATAAAAATACTTTGGACGTGCGCAATTTTAATTTTAACAATGGGATTGACGGCTATCGACCTAGGATAATCACTTATATACAGAGTTAAGTTAGCCTACTAAAATAATTAAATGACTTTTGTTTGGGGTTTCTTTCACTTTTTGGCACTAATTAATAAATAATCTTATCAATCTCTCTCGATACTCCTGCTATTTACTGAGGTAACCTTGTGAGCATGATGTGTGTGTCTCTATTTCTAGTGTTGCTCTATGTGTGTGTGTGTGTGTGTGTGTGTAACGTGGGATACTTAATGTATTTAATGTTATGAATTAAGCAACTCGACTGAAGACTGACAACTCTTAACTAAGGTCTGTTGAGTCTTATTGGCGAGACTTGGCGCAGTGCTTGTCTTTGGCTCCCCTAAGGCAACATATAGGTATCTATATATACATATATATAACAACGATAGAAATGCTGAATGCATTACGTTAGCTAATTATCACATCTGTTGAACAGCTCTCAATCAGGCGATCTCTAGACGTATTGCCGTGGCTACTTCCGTCGTCGCCCTCCTCAATCCCTGAGCTCCGCCTGTAATCTAACAGGCGCACGCCCACGCGCTCGTTGTGGCTGGGATTCTGGCGGAATAACTGCTGCACAGTTAACGTTGCTCCAGTCGCACTGGCGCCAACGGCCAGTGAGGTAAGCGGCCGAAGGACCGCCGCCTTGGCTTTGGGATCGTCGCTGTGGCAGAGGCTCGTCAATTTGCGCGTGGGATACCAACAGGCGCAAATAAGTCCGCCGGCTAAGAGAATGCCCGTAAATACTTGGCCCAGCATTACTATGAGTGGAACTAAACCAATGTTGCTAGCGATTTCCTCACTGACCCGCACTCGCTCTTCAGCCCACATAAGGGGCAGCAAAATGCGTGGCACACGCGCATAAAGTCTAAAATTATAATTTCTGATTAATTTCGATTCATTTTTTTGCCTAAGCAGTACAAGATATACTTACGCGACGCCCGAAACCGGCTCCATCAGATAATTAGCCTGGAACCCACCGCCTACATCCATGGGCACGCCAGCATTTGGCTCCAAGGCCATGTAAAATTCATGCTTTTCCTTCTCCGGATGCAGTCCATCCAATGCTTCCAGATAGATGGGATCGGCCAGATAAAAGTGCGGATAGGACATGAAGATGGACGTGTTATAGCTGCAATACTTGATGTTAATAACACCGGCCGGGAAGCATTGCCCATCCACGCACAGACAACTGGTGTCCGGATACATTGTGCCATTGTCTACGGCGTGCCGAGTGCCGCTGTATTTGTATGCAGTGATGCCATGGATGGTGACTGTTTCCGTATAGTCCAGCGGCACGGCTCGGCACATTTTGGGCATGTAGAGGTAGACGGGTTCACTGGTGTTCAAATTGGGAGGAAAGAATTCACCCATGGAGCCCATAACGTTGCCACAGGCTCCACTATAAGCGCCCGTGTGTGTCTTATTGTTCCAGGAATAGATTTGTCCCATTTTACGGATATCATCAGCGCCAGTGAACATATTGATGTCGCCATCAAAGCTGGTGCTCCCATTCCGGCCGTACTGATAGCCGATGCGATCGAACGGCACATTCTCTGGGCTAATAAATTTACCCAGAGTCACCAGCTTATGCACAAAGCCCTTGAATAACCACTCCTCGGCAGTCCGCGTCTCACTGATCTCCTGTGTGGAGCTCAGCGTGGTCGATGCCACAAATTGAAACAACGTGTTCAATTCGCTTAAACGTTTGGCACCCGCCTATGGGAATAGCATTCATTCACTTATTAATTCAGATCTTTGATTCAATAGCCTTATAGCCAACTTACGTGCGCCACTGTGTTCACCGAGGTGACGATATCCTGGAGCGTACCATTGCTGCCCGCAGCATCGAAGTAGAAATATGCCTTTTTCCGAAATGAAATCGAAGCATTGTGATTGTGCCACTCGATGTCGACCTTATCGGGCTTCTCTCGAAATCGATAGGGCCCCAGTTGCTCAAAGTGCGGTTTCCTCTTTGAGCCCTCGTACAAATCCTCGGGATTTGTCCAATTGAATAAATAAACATCAAAGTTTAGCGGCAACGGCGACACTTTCCAGCCCTCAAACGCTGGTGATGTGGGACTGAGGGCCATTTCCTGCAATATGGAATTATATAGATGTTTTACTTAAGTAATATTCACGACGGTGTTTAGTTGCAGTTAAAAGTCATTAGTTGTAATTGTTTTTTCAGTCAAACAATTAGAATTAATTACTTTTAACTGCAACCAGCCCGATATTACCAGAAACTCTTTTCGCATGATTTAACTGGCTCAGTTTAAGGAACATAATAGATGTGTCTCAGCTTTAACAGTTGCGATAATAGCCGCACAGGGAGGAAGATTATGAGGCTTATAGAGAAATTGCGTGTGCTTTGAAAATGTTTTAAACAACCTCTGGCTACATTGTTGGCTATCTATGCAATTTTCCAATCGTCCAGTCAAATGTCATGTGAGTCTAGTGTTATCAGCAATGCCAGGCTGATGGGCCATCAATAATCCATCACGACTTGTAATCATCGTATGGTTAGATTCTAGGTGTATACCACTTGGAACAAATCCGAGGCGGCCATTTTGAAATTCAAGTTTTTAACTATAATCTTGAAGCAAAAATTGTTGCTTTTTTGTTGTGTTTCGAGTTCAGGAAATGAGTAACTGATAAAAGGCGATAGAGGTATGTTTTGCGGTAACGGCACGTGTGAATATGCACAAATATGAATTTATTTCATTTGTTGTTCATGTCATATGGGTAAGAATATATAAATCGGCTATACAGGTGTTCTGTGGTCAAGGGCTAATTGGGGTAGTATCAAAAGTAAAGCCTTTTATGAATTTGCTTTGCGGGCAATGCAAGCCGTAAAAATTGAATAGACAGTACACAGCTGCAACAACAACAAGGTCGATTCAGACCACTCGGCTATAATCGCCCAATGGTAGTCAGCGCGATTGATAAGTACGCTTTGAGATAAGATAAAACTACTTGTTACGGAAAAAGCTCGAATTGTTTGTTTTCTTGTTTGTCTGGGCAACACACACGTAAATATTTCCGTTGCTAGCATAATTGCGAAAAATGATCAGCGATCCGATTTCAGCTGCAGCTGCTCCAGTGAATCATGTCACTTAACGATTATGATATATCAGTCCATATCGTTGCCAGCTGTTCAAAACTTCCCAAGTATACTTAGTCAGTTGCCAAAATATAGAAAAAATGTAATGTGGCCATAAAAAATGTATCTTATCTAGGGGTTTTTTTTATTTTTTTTTTTTTTCGAACACCTGCACACACTCAATTCTTGCTGTCTTTGTGGGAATTGATTCCAATTGATTTGGAGAGAGACAAGTGGTGAACCAAACCCCCCTCCCCGTTCCCGCCGTCCATGCCATACTAATTGTATGCTAATGAGCGGGGTTCACATTCAGTTGACCTCCCATCGTTTCGGCAAATTGACATGTGCGAGAGCTGTACTCTCTTGGGGCTAGAGATGGAACTTATCGAGTCAATGGCGAACGGCGGGCAATGACTGATGTATGTAATTAGGATGACTGTGCTATTAGATAAGGCCGAGCAGCGTGATGCGACGATGCGAGAATCATGCAACAAATATTCATATCCAACTTACCCTGCCGCGCATGCGCGTAAATATGTCAATCCAGTTGCGCAGAAGGTAAACGCCAGCGGCTATGCAGCAAGCGCCTAGAATGACAATGCTGAGCCGCCAGGCGCAGTGGCGTGCACGTGACGTCATCTCTGCGGGCTGCTCTTCTTGTTGCTTTTGTTGCGATTTTCGATGACGATTGCTGTCAGCGTCTCTGGTCGTGCCTGCACAAAAGGCTTCGCTTGTTGCTTTTGTTGTTGTTCTGCAGGCAACTCTCGTTGCCTTCTTTACGCCTGTTCTCTTGCTCTTACTGCGCTGCACTGAGGCTAAGCGCTTGTGATTTCTCGTCGCCGGAGTCGTTGACGCTGCCTGCACATACAGATAAGCAAAAAAAAAAAAGTCAAAACAAAAACAAAATAAAGAGAATGTTAAAGTCCATGTTAGTATTCGTGAATGTGTGTGAGTTCGCATTTAGGCGAGCTACGGCTTATCGTTATTGTTATCGAAAGTGGCAAAGGCTCGTCTAGGAATTTTGAGCGGCTAAAGAGAGCAGTGCCTAAGAGAGGCGATATCAAAATTAAGCGGATGACGCGCCGTAGAGCAACACCACTAAGCTTTACTGCGCCGTAAATATAAATCTTACTATGTCTAATTGCCAACAAATTTTGTACATACATATGTGACAATGCGAGCGCAAGTAATATAGAGCGCTAGACGAGAATCCGAACAAAAATAACTTACAAATCATACCATTATAGAAAGTTTCAATGATTTTACTATTCGCGGTTGGGCTCTTAACCGGTTCAAATGGCAATGGGCGTGGGAGACAGAAGTAAGCTATTTTAGTTTGGGCCATTTTTGCCATGATGAAGCAATAGCATTTTAACATTCCTATGCTCATATGTACATATGTACGTGCGTTCATTTTTTATTGATGCACGTAGCAAGGTTAAATAGACATTGAGAAAACCCGTTTTCCCCTGCCTGCACCAATTGCTGCACTCCGTTAACGCCCCGAGCTTCACAGCACCGCCTACGTCTGCCTTTTTTTGCTGTGCGCTCTGATTACTTTACGCGTTATTTACACAGATTATGGACTTTTTAACATAGTGCAAACTCACTTGTGGGTACAGGAAAAATATACATACATTCATGTACATGTATGTATATGCATACATACACATAATAATCACGCGAACCTAACACTTATTCATGGACAGAAAAAAAAGTTCGCTAGCGCTGTTGCTGGGCTATGGTAGTTAAAAAAAAGCGACAATCATTGTTAACAGTTTTAGTGGGCTATTGAATAAAATTATTTACTTGCACAGGTATCCTTGAGCCGATGTGCACGTCACTTCCGCAACCTGTTGACATGTTATGTGGTTTGGCTATGTTTATTCATATGCTTTATTTGTTGTTCTTGTTGATATAAAATACCTATAAATAGGCGAAACAGTACAATCTGCCAAAATGAAAATAAGTAACATACATATGTATATGTATACACATATGTACATATGTATGTATGTTGATACATTGTATGTTCCCTCAGCCCGTGTCTGAATTTGCATTAATAATTTGTATTATTAATCTAAAAACTCGCTAACGATGCGTCATGATTTCGGTTGCGAAACGCAACTCCAACAATATATCAGCAAAAAACAAATAAAAGTGTGTGTATTATATTTTATAATCATTATAATAAGGAACGTCTGTTCAACGCTCTGCCATTAAGGCTCTCGCGCTCGCGCTTTGTGCTCTCTCACGAAATATTTGTGCTCACACACACGCACGCACTCACGCACTCACTCGCTCACTCTCTCTGGCCCTCGACAAAAACAACAATATACGCGTAGGGAATTCGTTTCTTACGTTTTAGCTCAAATGGTGATATATTTTTGCGTATGCAACTATTATTTGATCACTTATTGCAGTTGTCACCTTTACTGCTTCTTCTTCTTTTTGTTCGAATCGCATAGCATTTTTCAATCGTTTACTCTGCATTCGTTTTCAAATACTTTTTAATTGAATTCAATTCAAATTACACAAGTATAAATATTTATTACGATTAAAACGATTCTTCAAATGCGCTTTGAGGCTTTTGCTCTATGTCTGTCTGTTCTGTTTGCATTGCGGCGTCTATTTCTTGCATATTTTCGTCTCACTCGCTCGCATGACTTTTAATCGCTAGACAACGCCGCACCGTTAACTTGATCTTGAACTCGGCCAAAAAGCCACGCGTCGCTAACTTTCGTGTCCGAGCGGCACCGTGCCTGTTCTGTGACTGAAACTATTTTCTGTTTTCGAATTGCCACCAAGCAGCAATTATACATATATTTTTCATTAAAGCAAATATAAAATAATGATGTGCTGATCGACTTGACAATACTCTACATTAATATTAGAATTCATCAAAATGAATTTGTCTGTGAAAGAGCGCAAGTAAAATGTTGTACATGTTTATAAATTAATTATATTTTGGAAATGAGAGATATAGGAATTAATTAATTATTTATTATTTACATAAATACAGGACAAGTGGCTATTGCTTACAAAAGATACACATGTGCTACAAAATTGTTATGATATTTATATTAAGGCAGGGTATGCATCACAAATGAGCGTGTAAGCAGCAACAGAGCATACGCATTGTTCAAGAGCTATCGCTCTCTCACTTATCTCTTTCCATCTCTATTGCTCTCTGGCCATGTTTGTTGCCCACCCATGGCAAAACCGGTTCCATGTCTTTGAAACGGTTATATTACTATGAATATGTACATTATCGGCATGAAACGGTCATAATTCGATTTTATTTAACGGATTTCTGCCACGAAATGAATAAACGCTTAGGCATGTGCATTTATCTCGCCACATACTCAAGTTCGTATTAAAATACTGTTTTTTATTTAAAATGCTTATCAGTTAACGAGGCGTGTTGGTTTTTCATGTGATAAGTTTTATTGTACAGCCTACAGTTCGTTTCGATAGTATAAAATCGATCAGGGCCTAGGTAATTTCATACCCACAACTTAACTTTAAACGTTGAATATATTCAACGGAAGAGAGACGGATAGAGAGAAATAAATTAATTTTAAGCCAGGGATTATTCAACTTTGACTTCGTTTGACCTCAATTCACATAATATGGAATACGCATAAGTAAAGATAATCGACTGCTAAACAATTTACCCAATATATAAAATTTCAAAAAAATATAAGATTATTTTTATATTTAAGCTTTCATAGTTTCTCTATTTTATTTAGAAACTTTATTATTTATTACCTGGGTTCTAAACAGAAAAAGTACACAAGAGCATTTAATATTATATTTTATTAGCTTCATTCTAGAGCACCGTAAAATATCTATAGCATTACCACTTATATTTTGACTTAAATTGTGTATACCCTACAACTGTAACCTTATCACATTACATTATATTAAATAAACCTGTAAAGAGCTACGCATCACCAGATGAGGGCACAAACTGCAACCCCACGAGTAGAGGGGAGTCCTCGACTCCTTGGGCCTTAAGTTCTCCAGTCGCCGGGACCTGCCTTCGGTTTTCCAAGTTAGTTATATCGATCTTTCGCATAAAGTGCTTATGCAAAATGATCTGACGCGGATACCAGAGTAATAGCACGAAGCCCAATCCGACAGCAATGCAGCTACAGATCTTACCTATCAGTGCCGAAATAGGTAAGAGCTTTAGATAGATTAGTAGATCGGGCGTGATGCGGACCCTATAGTCAACCCAGACGAGTGGAAAGAAAGTTCGACGGGACTTTCGAAATACGCTGCAACATGGGGAGTTTTAAGATGTTTTAGATCATATGGTAAATTATCAGAAACACTTACGATTCTGGACGAGGCTCCACCAGTAGACTGATCATAAGTCGCGCTTTGATGTCCAACAGCATCCCAGTTGTGGGCTCCAGTATGACGCTCATCTCATGACGATCCTTGTCGGGCTTCATGCCCTCCACACCATCAACGTAGTACGGATCGGCATTATAGAAATGTGGAGAGGAGGCAAATATAGGCACATCATACCAGCAGGCGGACAGATTTAGTACGCCTGATCGCACCTCCTTGCAGTTGCCCGTGCAGTAGCAGCTGTGATCAGGATTATCGGTGCCTACAAAATGAAAATGTAAGTACTATATATAGAGTTTCTACAGAACTGACTCACCGTTTGCCATATTCCGTGGAGTGCTCTTGTAAACGTATGCCGGAATACCCTCAAAGATGGTCGTGCCCGCATAGTCCAATATCAGCTCTCGGCAAATGTCGGGTACGAAGTATGAGATCGGCCTGCCTTGTCGCAGCGGAATGGGATGGAACTCTCCCATACTGCCACTCAGCTTGCAATTGGGCTGACCAGCTGTTACATTATCGTAGCGCCAGCGCGCTATTTGACCCAGCTTTCTGAAGTCGTCCTGACCAGTGTAGACATTGTGATGCCCATAGATCTGTTCACTGTCGTTGCGCTGCAATGGGTAAGGGAGACGAGCCTTAGTCTTCATGCATGTCATTGGAAGCCTCTGAAGTTCATCTTACCGGATAGCCATAGCCAATGCGCTCGTATGGGAAGTGTAACTCCGGCACCATGCGAGTGGGCACCATTTTGCTAATCTTGATCAGCGGAGTATCGAAGCCACTGAAGAGCCAATCATCGGCCGGCCTCACAAAGGTCGGCTCATTGCCATTCATGTTGATGGCCATTAACATCAAAGTGCGCAGCATCGGGTTCCATTTCTGCATCTTGTTGAGTAGCCCCACGCTCAGCGTATTTGGGGCCACAATGGAGTCCGTGAGATTTCGTGCACTCGCCTCCTGGTCAAAGTAGAAGTGACTTCGCCGCATATAGGACACTGTGTAGTTCTCTGGATGCCAGACCACATTCAATTTCTCCTGTCTTTCCGTAAAGACGTACGGCCCCAGCTCCTCAAAGCGCGGCTTGACATTGGGATTGTTGAACTGTTCCGAGTTTGTCCAGTTGAAAATGAAAACATTTGCTGTCATGCCCAAGGTGGGCGACTGCCACAGGTTGATTAGCATAGAGTTGGGCTTGAGCACCATACACTGTGGACAGTTAGGAGCTCATGAATGCTAGCTCATGTACATACATATACCAAATAGCACGCTCTAGACTTACCCACTCTAAGGTGCGTCGTTGTATGCGCTCGAAATTTAGAATAGATATTAGACCCAAGGTGGCAAGCAGCAGGCCCACCAGACTGGTTAATGCAATGCGATTTTTTCCGATCATAACCCTCACTACACGATGGTCGGATCTGTAATGAGTCTAAGAATATTTTATTGGACTACTTCTCCAATTGATATGATAAAATATTCTACTATAACATTTTTTATGGCCAATATAAAGTTGAAAATTAATCTTTGACTATTTAGCATCAATCACTTTAATCATCGGTTATCTGTTAGTTGATCCTAATTAGATATGCAAAATATTTGCACGTACTGAAAATTAGATACATTTTAAGCAGGTTCTTACAACTTACGTATATAAAATGTATTTATATATGTTTATTTCTATTCCACCTCTATTGATTCATAACTCATATATGACCTTTTGTTAACTATCCCATTAACTAGAAATGTATTTAGTTTAAATTTATACACAGAATACCTATTAAATACATTGAAATTGCCTTTGAGCATTAAACATATATTATTATCTGTCAATTAACAAGAATGAATTTCCGGTTTGCAAATGACATGAAAGGTGTTCACTTTTTAATTTATTTTCGCATAATTTCCTATGGTAATATATACCTAAGTAGTCTCAATTTTGTTTATCTTATATGACAGAAAGATCTTAAAATGTTTGGGAGTGTCTAAGGGAAAGGTAAGGTAGTGGTTAATACAAAATTTCTATGATCAATTAAAGATTATTAAAAATAATATACATATACGTATATAACTATTTATGCAGATTATTGAAAATAATATACATATACATATATAACTATTTATGCAACAATCAAAATAAATATGCTGGCTTACCCTTAGAAATTTTTAGTTTTGTAAGTATGAATCACGTTTTTGATAGAGACAAGCGCAAGGTGTTTTCAGTTGTCTTCTATTGTCTAGTGTGGCTGAGAATAGTCTCAAAGGTCCATCTGGGTTATCGTCGTAGTACAGCTCTGATAAGAAGCGCGCTTCACGCTGATCAAGTTACAATTCCATTGACATCGACACTTTTCTTTTAGTTGTACTCTTTTTTTTCGAGTCCTACGAGTTGGCACTGGATCATCAGATTTTCTTCAATCTCGATGCGTTGCGTTGCGTTGCCCGGTCGAGTTGAGGTACGATGCGCGCTAAATGCCGACTTGATAACGACTGACGACTTGAAGGAGCCAGGTCCAATATTAGTACTTGACGGAAAAAGACTAAAGACATTAAAAGAAATAAGTGAGAGTGAGAGAGTGATTATGCAGCGGAGGAGGCAACAGAGATCGCGAGGCACGAATTGATACTGTATTCCCCCCACATCTATGAAGTCGAAGTTGATGCACTGAGCGAAATAAGTGTTGCATACTTTTGACGAGATGATGCGTTGCTACCGGATTGAGAGTTCAACCCGAATCGTAGCCCCTTTTTATAGATATCATGGAACGGTCAATGGCTCCGCTTGGGGACTATACACAATTTCGATCAGTGTAATGGACATATTAAATTATTATTATTATTATTTTGTTTTTGTTTTTACATTTACATTTTCTTTTTATTTTTATGCTTGTGCACTCTGTACTTAGTGCTGTGTTAATGAACAGCTTGGTGGGACAGTTCCATAATCTTGGCAGGGGTTATCTTTTAATGATTTGGCCAGTGCCGAGAGGCATTTCCCGAATTGGGAGCAACATGGCAATTGCACCGCTCCACTCGAGGCGCGTTATCACCTAAAAGCGCTGGCCGGCTAACTGGGCAATCGGGCAGTCGAGTTCGACTAAACTAAACATAACAAATTTTCGTGTTTTCCAATGTGTTTTTTATTCCTGTTTATTTTATTTTTTGTGTTCTTCTTTTTGTTTTTGTGTGTTCGCTCCCATTGATAAGAAGCGCGTTCCAATCGCTTGGACGCAATGCCCGATGGCGTTGATCTGATAAAACCAAAACTGGAGGTACAGATTATACAAATACAAATACTATAGAGATATATACGTATATTTATATAAAAGTAGAGCAACAACTTTTATTTATTATACAGACAAACGTTGAAGTTCAGCTTCTATATGCATACATATGTATGTGTATGTATGTAATATATGTTGTAAGCATAAGTAATTATATATATATATATATATATATATATATATATATATTTTTTTTTTATTTTTTTTTTTATATGTCTCATATTTATCAAATTTATAACTGATAACTGACAAAGTACGGATTATTAAAGCAAAGTGAGTTTAAGAATCTAACTGAACTAACAATTTCTGACTTTAGAAACGGAAATACTTAAACCATGATAAATTGTTTATGCTTACATAAAATTTTGATGAATAATATATAAAATATATATAATGAATAATAAATTTCTAGGAAAACTCTAGTTCTAGGAGCTTTTATATGTTATATTAAATTAAGATAAATTGTTTTTATGACATGGGCATTCATCTTGAATTCTTCAATACTTTTTTATATGAAAATCAAAATTAGGAACTAATTTGTACAAGCAAACAAATAAACGAAGCAAATTAATTCATTTTGCTTATCAGCGGATTAGCTTCTAGTTTGATGATGATTGATGTATTCCTAGTGTACCATAAACAATTTTGCATGCTTAGCGCTTGTACTTAACAGTGACATCTTAGCTCACTGTTAATTAACATTTTTCGCGACTGCCGCAGCCTCGCAGCAGGCACGCTTAAATGTAATGAGTACTTTGAATCAACTCAGAGATTTCCCCGTGTGACACAGTAAGAGAAAGTCGCTCTGTTTACAGGAGGCGGACGGACATACTGTCATGCCCAATAACTAAACCTGGGTATCAGCCCGGATTTACAAAATTTGATGCTGCCGTCACTGATAAGAACCTATTCAATATTTCCTATAAATATATAATAATCTTCAATAAATCTTAGCATTAATGCAATTTGAAATAAAAATGCATTTTTCAG
Organism: Drosophila navojoa; assembly: GCF_001654015.2. The sequence continues at coordinate 71,658 of NW_022045954.1, forward strand.
TCTTCAATTCAACTTTCGTATTATATATTATACAAGGAAAGACATGCATGTATGTGTATTTCCGTAGACTCAGGCACAGTTGGAACAGGTAATCAATCACTATCTTACAAAGCTAAACTTAAGCACACTAGACATATAATCCATGTTGGGTGTCATTTGTTTGGTATCGATTCTCAAATAGCGGAAGTTCTACAAAGCATATAAATGAGTTTTATTATCATTTAAAAATCAATTAAATATTAATATGGACGCTTACCTGCAGCAGGTTGAGCACAATGTCGCTCTGCCTGATCCACAATTCCAGGGGCTGAGTACGCCAGCTTTGCTTGGCCAGCACCGCCTGGCAGCGGCCGACGAAGGCGTTGCCAATGCAGCGCGATCTCGTCATGTCCAGGATGCGCAGCTGGCGACAGTTGATCACAAAATGCAAAATACCCGCTGGACTCTCCAGCTGGTAGCCGCACAGATGCAGCTCGCTGAGCTCGGGCAGCTGGGCCGCCAGTTGGCACAGCGCTTGGTCGCTGAGGCACTGCAGCTGCCCCTCCTCCGACTGGCCGTGCACCTCAAGTCGGCGCAGGTGCCGCAGATGGCTCAGCTCGCGAAAGAGTCGTCCATAGTCGTGCAGGAGTCCGCTGAAGCGAAAGCCTTCGATCTGCTTGATGCCAGCAGCTGCGGCATTGCTGGGTCGCGCTATGCGCTCCAGCACATCGAAGACAAAGTTCTTGGAGTAGATGGACAGCTTGCTGAGGTGCGGCAGGCGCAGCAGCTGCTGCGTGATGTCCGACTCCATGCACAGATGGTAGTCGGCGATCTTGATGTGCTCGAGAGTGGGGCAGAGCTGCACGTCCACTAAATCACAGCAGTTGACCTCGTCGCAGTCCTCCATGATGTCGAACTTGCGCAGCTTCAGCAGTCGAAAAATGTCGCGAAAGTACTGCGACTCCAGATACTGGCAGTCGTCCAGGCAGAGTTCGGTCAGCAGCTCCAGCTCGTGCAGATACTTACCCGTCACCTGGCAGCCGCGCAGCTTCAGCATGCGCAGTGATGGAAACACGCGCTTCAGCAGACGCACATCCTCGTCCACGAAGCGGACGCGTCCACGTCGCGGCTGCTGATCAACGCCCAGCCACTCGAGGCTAATCACGTGGGGCAGACAGTGGTCACTCAGCAAACGGAGTCGGCGCACATCCAGCTGGTGGCAACTGAGCCGCTCCAGGTGCGGTGCCAGGGCCAGCATAAAGGCCTGGAACTGTCGCGAGGATGCACGGCCCAGCAGCTCGTCCTGCAGCGCCACGTTGCGCACGCGCGTGCGCCACAGCGCCTGGACAATGCTCCGCAGCCGACTGTGCAGCTGGCTTAGCTCGAACTGCTGATACACGCTCAGCTGAGCCACTATCAGGGCCAGCACATCATCGTTCAGCTGCAGAAGCGAGCTCGATCGTGGCCGCGGCTCTGGAGACGAGATACAGCAATAAGCACTGACAATGACATTCAAAATGAGAATCGCACTTACCTGTTTCTCCTGTTGTGGTCATTTGTGGGTTGTCTGAGCTTGAATTCCAACTCCTGTTGTTGGCAGGCGCAGCGCATTTTAGACACTGCCAAACAAATGCAGCCTAACCAGCTGTCCAGGGTCCATGCTTCCAGAGAGCTACCTAAAATGTACCTACTTTAAGGGTGGTTTTCCAGGCAAACCAGCCCACCTACCTAACTTACCTACAATAGCTTGTCTACTTAGCGATGGCACACGAGCAAGCCGATGACTTTAGGCGATGGCTGGGCGATAGTTCAACAAGCAACTGCAGTATTTGCACTAAACGGTAATATACAGGGTGCTTTTCTTCAAAGTTTGTTAATGTTGACTTGATGCTGGCAATGCTTGAATATTGTAACAGAGTTGACCAGCTGAAAAAGTCTTTGTGCAGAGGAAACCCTTCTTTATAGTTAACAGTGCCTGGATCGCTTACCACAGTGGACTGTTTCATTTCAAATGAAACTCATTATCGATATTAATTAAATTAAAAAGCTGAATGAAATTAATTACCTAGAGCAAAAGCTACTTTAAAATGTATACTCTAAAGTAGTAAATAATATTAATATAAAAATGTTTTTAATTATTGTGAATAAATGCAACTTCCAGGTTATCCAAAAAGGCGTAGGTTCGAATACACTTGGGTAAAATCTTTAAATATTTTTTTTTGTGTTGCACTAAGACAAAAAAAAATGTTAAACAAGTTTTTTGTAATATAGCTTATGCTGCGCGTTGCTTAATTTTTACTTTTATTTTTTCTTTTATTTTATTTTATTTTTTTCTTTCGTTTATTTGTTGTTTGGTGCTTACTACGTCATCGATTTGTATGTATTTAGTTACATTTAACTTTTACAATATATATATATATGTATATATAGATTCTATGTTGTATGTATAATGTACGCATTATTATTATTCATTCATTCATTCAATTTCATTTGTCGGTATAGGCATATTGTAGGTATATATAGTGTGTATATATTGTATCTGCATTATAGTACATTATTGTTTCTATTTACTTAGTATTGTTACTGATTTATGTTTTCATTTGTTGTTGTTGCATTTCATTAAATTTACTTGCATTTGCTTTTGCTTTTGCTTTTACTATTACTTTTACTTTTAATTGGCTGCGTTTTAGGAAACATTTTTCGACTTCAGCAGCTTATTGTTGACAATAATCGTAATCGTAATCATAATCCGAATGATAATAATCATTCACAATTGTTATGTATTAAATTATGTTTGATTAATGCATTATCCAACTTTCAAATTAAATGTTTGCTTTGTTAAATATTGCAACACAATTTGAATTTGTTAATTAAAAATTGCCATTCGCATGCTACAGATACAGTTGATCAGTTAATATATTAGTTAATAATCGTATAATATATATATATTTATTTATATATATATACTCTATATGCTTTCTATATACGGCGCTCTATTATACACATCACCAATCTATTTTAAAAACACCAAAAACTAACACGGCTAAAAACAACTACATAAATATAATATGTTTGCTTGTGTCTGTCTGTCTGTGTATATATGTGTGTGTGTATTTTAACATTTATGCGAAGTTTAACAAATTGTTCGGATTGTGTTTCCTTTAAAAACTTCGCATAAATGTTTATAAACAATTAAACTTTATGCGCACATTTGTTTTTTATTCCATTTTTGTTTTTCTTTTTTACAATTTTTAATTGTTCCCTGCATTTTTAGTACATATTTTTTATTTTTATTTTATTTTTCAACTTTTTTCGCTGCCAATAAATGTCTTAATAATTAAAAATATTAACTGAATTTTTTCAAGATTTCAATGTTGGACAAAAACAAACTATTTTTATTTTTGTGTATATTGTTTTATTTGTGTACATGTACAGTTTTTTTCTGGTTAATTTAAATTAAAGTGTATAATTAAAATATTAAATTAATAAAATGTTGCATTTCAAAGGAAGCATTATGTGTGTGTGAGAGTGTGTGTGTGTTTCTTTTAAAATGAATAAACTTGACTCATCTAATGATAGTATATGTTTTTTTTTTAGTTTTATCTTTATTTTTTGTATGTTTATGTTTGTAAAATTTAAAGCAGATATGTTGTTGCTTGTGGCGCTTGGGGCTTTGCTTCTTGTATATATCTTGTTGCTGTTTTCAACATAAGCACAGTATTTGTTATATAATTAATTGTAGAGTTGTGCCTAGATTTATTATAATTATTATTATTATTTATTGTTTGTTAACTTTTAATAGTGTGTAGTGTAGTGTAGTGTATTGGGAGTAGGTTATAACTTCATACTTTGCTTTTCTTTCTCTCGCTCTCTCTCGCTCGTTCTTCTCATTGTCATATTATCGTAATCATAATCATAATCATAATCGTATAGCGCGTGCGCTAATCATCTTCTACACACACATTTCGTAGATGTAATAACTAATAACTAATTCACTTTCGCTCACTTGTCTCATCGTCATTATCATCAATCTTAATTCATCTTAGTAGTTCAACTAACATTAAATATAATATTAATATATAATTCTTTTCATCTTGTGTTTCTCAACTTCTTGTTAGTTCTTTCTTTTCCTTTCTCTTTTACTTTTGACTTAGCCTAAGCTTCTTCTTCTTCTCCCCTTCTCCACCTCAACTATCGTGTTAGTTAACTGATTTAATACGCCTTGCCCTGCATGTATATAACAAAGGTTTATCATCCATAGGCAACAATTTGTCGGACTTAAACTCTAATCGGGCTGAAGGTTAAGAGGATGAGGTGTGTTCTATATTAACTGGGCGCTGATATATATATATATATAGTATAATATTTGTGTAGTTTATAATATATGTGTATGCATAACTGTTTAAGCTGTTTGTTTCGTAACATACTTTGCTTTACAAAATGCACAAAATAATACAAAATGTTCCGGCGATTTCTCAAAGTTTTGCTGCAGTTTTATATACAAAGTATGTATAATTTATATATTCATGAATGGTGTACTGTTATGAGGATGCCATGTAAGTATGTGTGAATGTCTGTCTCTCTCACTTCCTATGCATAACTTAATGAGAAATAATATAAGAAATACATGCGCCAATAATATAAAATAATAATAAAAAAAAAACAATTCAAAACATTGCAGCCGGGCGCAACCGACTGAATAATACTCGTTCACGATCAAAAACAGTTTTGTTGAAATGGGATATGCGAACCGCATATTTCATAGGTCATTATTAGGAAAGGTTAACAGTGATTCGCCTGCAAAACTTAGTAATCCTTGCTCTGTAGCTGTGAAGTATATAGGGTTTCCCGATTTGCTTAAATTCCAATGGTAAGTTCGTATAGGATTTACATTTTTTTATATACGAATATAAATTGTTTCATAAATTTCAATTTCAGACAGGCAGACAATACGGAGTTATTGCACAAAGCCAATGTATGATTTGCACATCGTGAACGATTATTAAAAAAAACTGATTACACCCATTGTTGAACCCATTGATGAACTCTCTCATTGACTTGGCCGGTAGCACAGCTAACAGCCATGTTCAGTGCCTTTGTTACGCGTACATTTCATAAATGTAACAGGGACGTGAGAAGTATTTATCATATATATATATATATATAGACGCTAAGCGCCTAACAAGATCGGTTAGAGAACAATGAAGGGAAACTATGAGATGTTTGTTTTTCTTGTATTGCACGTTGCGCAAGCGGGCGCCTGATCAGAGAGTTGAATATAGACAGAGAGACATTCTATCGGGTTCAAGGCGTAACCAGCGCGAGAAACTATAAACTATAAATGTATATGTGTACACGTATATACATATACATATACAAATATAACTAGCTGCTTATGTGGATGTGAGGGATCTTGCTGTGCTGTATGCTGTTGTAGCCGTTGTTGCCTTCAGCTGCTTCGATTGGCCGCCGGATTTTGTGTGCTTCACCATTGTGTTGTGGCTGTTGTTGTGGCCGCCGCTGTCGTCGGGTAGCCAGGCAGGAGGGGCTACTGTTAGTAAACCACCGGATGCTGCTCCACATTTGAGGGCAGATGCTGCAACTGCATGGCGGCACGAGCCAGCGCGCTTGGATCACTTATCAATGCAATGGGCACCTGCGGTGGTGGCTGTTGCTGCTGCTGTGGCGGCGCTTGTGGATGCGCTTGTTGCTGTGGATGATGTTGCTGCTGCTGCTGTTGCTGTTGTTGTTGTTGTTGCTGCTGCTGCTGCTGCTGCTGCTGTTGTTGCTGTTGATGCTGCTGTTGCTGCTGATGATGATGCGCCGCCTGCTGTATGGACAATTGCAACAGTTGTTGCTGCTGCAGTTGCTGTTGCTGCTGCTGGTGTGCAGCAACTGCTGCCTGCTGCTGCTGTTGTTGCTGCTGTGCGGCCACCTGTTGCTGATGCTGCTGGTGTGCTGCTGCCGCCGCCGCTTGCTGTTGAGCCGCCGCGGCTGCCTGTTGCTGGGCAGCGGCCGCTGCCGCCGCCTGCTGCTGGGCAGCAACTGCAGCAGCCACTTGCTGCTGCTGCTTCTGCGACTGCTGGGCATTATGGGAGATGAGCGTGCTGGTGACGAGCGGCACCAGGCCGGGCGTCAGCTGGACAGCACCAGCGCCAGCCGCTGCAGCGCCCGCTGTTATCTGCTGTATGGTGTGCATTGTGGTCGTCGCCGAATGATGGGGAACTGCAAAGGGGGAAGAGGCGGTCAGTTGGGTAATTGAACTGGACGTAGACAGACGCGGTCGCGTGGCGTGCCCGGCTGTCGTGTGTTCTGTGTCCGACTCACTTATGATCGGTTTCACTTCCTGCTTGACTTGGGTCAGCACACCAGCCGGTATTTGCGGATGCGGATGCACGGGTGGTGGCGGCATCATAGCATCCGGGTGATTCATCTTCATGTGGCGCTTCAAATTGCCGCGCTCGACGAAAGCCTTGCTGCACAGTGTGCACGCGTGCGGTTTCTCGCCCGAATGGGAGCGCATGTGCGAGACCAAGTGACCTGCGAAACGGACAATGGAAGCGACATGAAGATATCTCTGCCGACAAGGGTAGATCGAATTTCGACAAACATAAAACCAAGGACGTCGGCGGCTCATTCGACTTGGGCAGCAGCTGGCAAGTCACAGCCATTCCGAACCAAAACCAAGGCGAGCGAGCGGGCGGGCGGGCGTGCGTTTATCTTACTTCTTTTTCATTGATTTAATTAAGGTTAATAAGCGGGTCAGGGAACAACTCAACCAGTTGCACAGTGCAGCGAATATTATTGAATGTAAATTTAGTTCAAATTCAAATTTGTCAAAATAAAAATAAAAAAAATTATTATAAAATTTAAATCAAAATTCTTAGTAAATTAAAAAATGAGATATTTGATAAAGGGCTTACAAAAATATATAAAAAATCATAAATAAATCTACATAAAACTAAAATTAATTAGTGCCTAACAACAAATATTCGCTGCACTGTGGTTAAGGAGGGGAATTGATGGTTTGGTTGGTTGGTTGGTTGATTCATTAGCAGATTTGCGGCTGGATTGGGATGACTACTATGCTGACGCCACGTCTCGCGTGCTACACTCTGCTGCACATGGGGCCAACTCACCTTTGCATATGAAATTCTTGGGGCACTTCTCGCAGGCGAATGGACGCTCGCACTCCTGGCCCTTGGTGTGGCTGCGCTGATGGAACAGGAGGTTGCCCTTGAGGGGGAACGATTTGCCGCATGTCTCGCAGGTGAAGGGGCGATCGCCGGTGTGACAACGCGACATGTGATTGATCAAGTGCTCCTTGCGTGTGAAGGGCTTGTTGCACACGTTGCAGCAATGCGGATTGTCGCTAGAGTGCTGGCGCATATGATTATTGAGATGCTCCTTGCGCGTGAACGTCTTCTGGCAGTATTCGCATTTGTGCGGCGAATCTCCAGTGTGCAGGCGCACATGATTCGTCAAGTGTTCCTTGCGGGTGAAGGTCTTCTTGCAGTAGCTGCAACGATGCGGCGAATCGCCCGTATGCTGGCGGACATGATTCGTCAAATGCTCCTTGCGCGTAAACGTCTTGGTGCAGTATGTGCACTTGTGCGGCGATTCGCCTGTATGTTGCCGTACATGATTAACCATGTGATCTTTGCGTGTGAACGCTTTCGTGCAGTACGTGCACTTGAACGGTGTCTCACCCGTGTGCTGGCGTATATGATTCACCAGATGCTCCTTGCGCGTGAACGTCTTCATGCAGTAGGAGCAGCGATGCGGCGACTCTCCCGTGTGCTGGCGCACGTGATTTAACAAATGCTCCTTGCGCGTAAACGTCTTGGAGCAGAAGTCGCACCGATGTGGCGTCTCGCCTGCTTGCGTGGTAAAAGGTAAGAATCGTACAATAACATTACAGATTAGAAATCATTCATTCACAAGCATTCCACAATTATGCAATCACAGTCTGTTCTCGTTTCAGTTTGCGGTCCACGTAGCTATGTCATTGTTCACTAGCTCGTATTTACACATACATAACATAATATCAATACAGCGATATCAATTTGTTTATGGATCAGTGTCTGTGTCTGTGTCCGAGTATAGCTCAGCTATCGTATCAGATTTTGAGTGCGCATTGTTTATCTATGATATACTATAACAATATATATTATACTATAAACAATTACAATGCAGTCATACATTCAATTAAACACGAGAATTTCATAAAATTATTAGAAACAGCCAACAATAAATTGAATTAATTTAATCAAATGCAATCAAAATCAAACTGCATTGGCATAGATCAAATGTTGGAAATGAAATTATTCATTTGAAGTTCTCTGAGTCGATAAACTTGAAATTTTAATCATTTTAAATGACTCTATAATTTATGAGTCATATTATTTGTGTTGTGAATAGTTCTTCCAATGCGAATCAATTATTTAGCAATAGAAACTTAATAATCAATGAATGGAAATACAAAATACTGAAGCTTCAATCACAGCACAGAGAATAAACTAATAGAATAATTTCGTTATGGAACTGAGTACTTAAATTCAACATCATATTGTAATTTATGTTCATAAATTAATATCATTAATATAGTATAAATTTTAAGTCAATATTTTTACTTATTTAAATTGAAATAAATGTTCTTCGCATTCTGATTTAGATGGGATAGATGATTTCTCATTAATTAACAATTCAACTTTATGTTCTTATATGAGAATCAAATATCCAAATCTATAAACTATTTACATTCATTTCAAGCTGCGATAAATATGACTTTAAATTCGTCAAATTTTCATCATATGAAATTACAAATTATTCAACTTGATCACATAGTATTTTAGCAATTTTCACTGATAAATCAAAGTGTTAATGGTATATCAAAACTTCTATGACATAAATAGATCAACTTATAATCACATACATTATTTGAAGTGATTCTTAATTAATATATGTTAGAGCGCATCCCTTAAAGTTCGTTATCGCTGCTCGTGCTCCAAACGCGCTTGTGTTTCTTGTGATTGTGTATTGGACTGTGGGCCTGGATGCCGCTCTCCAGGGTCCGCACTAGACCCCGAACGGGCACTACTAGAGCTATGCAGTTATTGGACTTGGCTTGGCGAGTTTTTCATGTTTTCATGTGTGTATATTGTGGTCGAGGTAATGCGTTGGGTTCTTGGTTGGTTCGTTGGTTCTGTTTTGTCTCTTTACCTGTATGCCAGAGTATGTGATTGGTGAAGTGCTCCTTGCGGCTGAAGCTCTTGCCGCAGATTTCGCAACGGAACGGCGTCTCGTTGGTGTGGGAGCGCATATGGTTGGCTAGGTGCTCCTTGCGCGTGTATTTCTTGCCGCAGACATCGCACTGATGCGGTGTTTGACCTGTTTATTGGTGGTACACAGAACAGAGAACAGAAAGTATAGGGTGGGGAGTTTTTTTTCTGGTTAGCGCAAGCATTTTCAACATTTTTCTTCATTTAACGCGATCATTTTCTTGAATTATTCTCTAAGCAATTCTTGCAAATTTCAAATGAACCCGCCAAAGAAAAAAAAAAAAAAAAAAAAAAAAAACAAACAAAAATGAATATCAAAATGATTGAAAACATAAACTTATATAAGATATGAGAAATAAATATGTAAAATCAAATATTTAAAAGGAACCCCCGGCACCGCTATGTGTGTGTGAAACTGGCCGTGGCTTGCGTTGGGTTCGAACGAAGCGAACGGAGGCTCGGCTTAATGGGTGGCGCATGGGCAGTGGGCAGTGGGCGTGGTTGTTGTTGCGTATATGTGTGTATGAGAATGTTTTTCATGTGTGTGCGTGTGCGTATCGTTTGTGAGCAAGTGTGATTGTGTGCGTGTTTGGCCTGTCACTCTATGAGAGCTGCAGATGAAATATATTGTATATATTTTATATTTGAAATACTGAGTACCCCTAATGGCACTTTCCACTCAAAGCTATGCTGATGCTGATGTGTGCGTGAACGTTAAGTTCGTCTACTGAATGAAGCGGTGTGTTCGACGCCAAGCTAAATCCCTAAGCTAAGTGTGTCTCTCTGTGTATGCGTGTGTGTGAAATGTGAATCTCTTCAGCCCACTTGGTGTAAGAGTTTTGTGAGAGTGTGTGTGTGTGTTTTCTGTCGCACAATTAACGCCGTAGGCACAGGCACAGGACGTTGGCAATCGACAAGCAGCAACAACGAACGGTTCCTTATTTATAAGCACCCTGTACAGCAGAGAGATAGAAACAGAGAGAGCGACAGCGAGAGAGCGTTGACAAAATGGGAAGAGCAAGGAAGTGGAACACTGGGAAACTACACGAGCAAGGAATAACGGAAGAATGGAAGACGATCTCAATGGGTTGCAGCAGTAGGAGTGGATTGGAGCGATTTGGGTTGATGAGTGAATGAGTGTGATTTGTGAGTGTGGGTGTGATCATGAGAGTGGGCGTGTGTGTGTGTGTATGTGTGATGTTGGCTTGGGGGGAGGATTGTTATGAGCGGTATGAGCGAGTATTGACACGAGCTGTAAAGTTGCACTGAGCTTAACAGCAATCGACAGCAATGATTGATAACGGATGATATAAAAGCTGAAGAAACTGATGAACTGAAATTGATTGAGCTATACTATTTAGTCTATCATGCCGTGCAAATATTGTTTATATTTTCGTATTCTTTTACAAAAATTTCTTTAATTTATCGATGATCGATATGTTTCAAAATCAATAATTTGGAAAAATATATAATTTAGTCACTTTTCTCAACTGCATTTGAAAATTTCTTCAAATTGAATGTTTTAAATAATTTTGAAATAACATTTTGACTATAAAGAAATCGTTACAACTATATGTTATCGATAAGGAAAATATAAGCATACTATCGATAGTTATGCAGCTCGTAAGTGTACTTTTTGGAAGCAGGCAAAAAGGTTTGTTTTGTGAGTGTGAGTGTGAGTGAGGTTTGTGAGAACAAATGCAGGGAAGCTGAAGGGCTACATATAAGTAGGCTTATATATAGGAAGCACAAGCAGTGTAGACAGTGGAAGGAAGGAAGCAGACGATAGGAAGTACGCACGAGTTGCGGTTACTTGATTGATTGATTTGATTGATCAATTGATTGATATTGATTTTGATTTGGTTGGTGTGATGTGATGGCTGTTGATATTATCTGTAGTTGATTTTGTACTCTACTGGAATTTGATTTGGTATCGGTATTTTGATTTGGATATGAATAATTTTTTGTTTCTTTTTTTTTTTAATATTAATTATACTTTTTTGCTGATTTTTCTTTTTTTTTGTAATTGGTAACTGGTAATTGTATATTTTTTTTATTTTATTTTTTTGTGGTCGTGGCGCTCGCCGCTCGCATTGTCCGCCCCCGGTCACCAAATCACACTCACCAGTGTGCCACATGTAGTGGTTAACATAGTGTTCCTTGCGCGTGAAGGACTTCTTACAAATATCGCAACGATGTGGCGTCTCACCCGTGTGTTTGCGCACATGATTGACCATGTGCTCCTTGCGCGTAAACGTCTTGGCGCAGTACTGGCAACGGAACGGTGTTTCGCCCGTATGCGAACGAAAATGATTGTCCAGATGCTCTTTGCGTGCGAAAGTCTTTTGGCAAATGGTGCAGGCGAATGGCTTGTCCGTTGAATGCCGTTTCATATGGCGCTCCAGACTCGTATTATTGGCAAACACATTGAAGCAGACAATGCATGTGAACATGGGGCCGCCAATATGGATCTTGCCATGCCTGGTCAAATCCTGCGATGTGGTAAAACCCTGACCGCATACCTGACACATAAACGGCTTGCGCTCGCTGTGGCAGCGACGGTGCACAATTAGCTGATAGCGAAATTGGAACATCTTGCCACAAATATCGCACACATGCGTACCAGTTGCTATAGGCGTGCCGTCTGGCGCCAACGCAACGCTCGATTGCCCATCAACGCCATGGATGCCGCCCTCCATTTTCGGCATTAGCAACTCACCCGTCGTCGTCGTCGTCGCATTGTTGTTGCCCCCATTCCCCCCGTTGCTGCCGGAGGAGCTAGTTGTGGTCACCGTGGCGCTGCCCTGCTGGGTGGTTCCAGCATTTGCGCTTGTCGCTGGGGCTTGCTGTTGCTGTTGCTGCTGTTGTTGCTGCTGGGCCGTGGCCGCAGCCGATGCGGCCGCTGCAGCCGCGGCTGCTGCATTGGCCGATGCCATTACAGCAGCGACGGCTGCATTATTTGTGGACACCGCCGCTGCAGCTGCAGCTGCGCTAGCCGAATGCGTCGTCTGCGGTGGTAATGGCGGTGGTGGCGGCAATTGCGGCGGTGGCAACTGGCTGCCATGCACCGCCGCCACATGATTCACCACATCGCCGTGGATTTTGCCAAATACCTCGTGGTATGTAAATAACTGCGATATATCCTCAATGTTCACTTTATACATTTCAATGCCGTGCGGCGGCTTGCTGCCGTCCTCTTTATGATCTGACTTGTTGCCGGGCAATGGCGGCGGTCCGCCCAAGGAGATGGTGGTGCCACCGCCAGTGGTCACCACCGGTGCTGAAACCACCGAAGGTGCCGAACTGGCAGCGCTCACGTGCTGCATTTAGAGTGGACTCGACACGGAATTTTGTTGCCTCTCTTTCTCTTGTTGGATTTATATTTCTTTCTTTGTATCTTGTTTCTTTGCGTGTTTCGTTGATGTTGGTTGCTACAGCTTCTTGTATTGTGCTTGTTGTTATTGTGGTTGTGATGGTTGTTGTTGCTGCACCTGAATCTCTTGTTGATGCAGCCTACATATTGTTGTTGTTGTTGCTGCTGTCGACTGCTTTCGCTGGCCGTCGTGGCTACAAAAAGTCAAGTGGAATTTGTTGACTCCGGTTATTGAAAATGGACAAAAGTGGGGATCAAAGGAGAAGGAGCGCTCGGCCAAATTACCATGTAGCTTATTCTTTTTCTTCTGTTGCTCTAGGATCTTTGCCCATCTACTCGTATATTTGATACTCCCGATTGCAGACTGAGTTATGATCATTCACCTGAAAGTAAACAAATATTTTAGAGATCGGTGAGAATATGAAGCTGATATAAGATAAATATCTACACATACAATCACAATTTGTCATATTTAATTAATTTATTTAATTCTAATTAAATAGTTAAAAATTCAAATTAAAAAGTTGTTATTTATTTGATTGTAAATTACCCTAACATTTAAAGGGTGCATTGATGCCTAGCGAACGTTAACCCTTCAATGAGACGTGGAAGTACAGTCGAGCCCCATACACATCTTGACGCACACGCACTCACACTCACACACGCTAAGCCATTTACATCAGACACCAAATCGCCTCCAAGTGTGAAGATGTTCAAAAATGCTGTTGACCAGTTATTGATTTTGTGATGATAAAGTGATATAAATTACCCATTAGCAGAGTAAAGAGTTGCAAAGCTCAAAAAGGAGCGTTCTTCTGTACACACAATGAAATAACTTTATATAAATTGTAAAAGTAAAACATACGCACGCACACACACAGAAATACACACACACACACATATATACATACGTAGAGAACGAAGTGTGGACGCAAAGAAATGAGAAAAGGGAGTGGAGCTGGTGATACAGATGGGTGTGAAGTGGGCTCCGTCGATATGCCTCGTTTTAGCAGGATTCAGGATTTAGATATCCAATCAGAGAATGCAAGCATTTGATAGAAATGTTGAGAGCGCGCATGGAGAGTATGAGAGCCAGAGTGTGAGTATGTGCGTGAAGTGTGAGAGGAGGCAGGTGGCTGATGTAAATATCAAGAAGTACAAATCGATTAAAGACAACGCGCTTTGGAGCGTATGTGTTTGAGTGTCTGTGTGCATATGTGTGTGTGTGTGTTTGCCAGAAAAACAATGGATGCCTGCGGGGGGTTAAGTAAGTGAGCGGCAAAAAGAGAGAAACGAAGCGCGCGCGCATGAGTGGGGGTTGGATAAATAGCGGGTAGCGGAGAGCATTGTTTGCATAGGTCCTGAGCTGTAGTAAGCGCTTAAGCAGCAAAAACTCCCCTCTCCTAAAACTGTGTTCTCTCACTCACTAACTCTCTCTCTTGCTCCTTCGCTCTTTGCGTCTTTCCATTTGATTGTTTTTACTGGCCCAGCAAATAATTCAGCTAAGCAGACGAGCAGACGACATACAAACACAATACAAATGTGTAAGAGAAGCGCAGGGAGTGGGAGAGTTCATGTAACACAAAAAGGGCGCCACTTTTTATATGGTGAGGTAGGAATATATACACATGCACACATGTATGTAATACATAAACACACATATATATATTAGTGTATGTAACTCCAGTTTTTGCTGCCTGGCCCTGGGAAAATGGGCGGTGCGGCAAAAACAAAAAACTAATAAGAACCAACAATAATATATAAGAAAATTCAATTTAAAATAGGAAATAAGAAATTTAGATTAATGAATTACTAAAGCATACATGTATTACGCCGAAAATTATATTATCTTAGTTTTATTTTAGTTAATTACTTCAATAATAAATTTGTGACTTTTTGCACTATTAAAATGCAAATACTTGGAATGCAATCAAGCATAGTAAATATGTACATCTAAATTTGCTATGTGCAACCCCCACTTAACTTACCTCATGCAATATAGCGCTGTGAATTTAATTGCCGCCCTTCTGTCTCACCAGGAGCAGAACTCACATGTTATATGAATTTCACAGTTAACCGGCTGCCTCGTTTAATGCACTTTCAATCAGTATTTCGTTACGTTCGGGCCACCTGTAAAAAGAGAGGCAACGATAACAGCAGCGGTGAGCAACAGTTTGTTTTGTGTTTATGTTTACGCGAAATAATCAAACGGACCGCGCGGTACAGTTGCACCCCCCTTCCCACTATTAACGTTTGCCGCTAACGCGCACCGAAGACCAAAAACCAGGGAAGGCAAAAGCAAATCAAGTGAAAATTATTTGCAGCCAATATGCAAAAACACACACACGACAGTTGTGTACATAGCCATACGATCATGAGTGTGTGTGTGTGTGTGTGTGTGTGCTTATTCAGACATACAGATGAAAGCTGCGTCACAATTAACGGCAGGGGGCGACAGACAATTGGCAGGGCTAGCATGATTGAAATTAGAGCTTGTGTAAATATTAAAGAAGAAATATCATATGTTGATATCCACATACATACATACATACATATGTACATAATATATACAAATAATTCAATGTATACTCCACCACACTCATATCGTTCTTATAAATCAAATAAATTGTGTATTAAGTACGTCTAAATGTACGAATGTACGTACATGTTTGTATGTATGCGTATACATTCATACATATGTATGTATAAGTGTATGCATGTACGTATGTATGGGCTATATCTATTGCGGTATGTGCGTGCATTGTCCGTCTTCTAAATGTTCAAGCTCTCTGCTTCAGTTCGCTTTTGGCTGTTATGCCAACAAAAAAATAAATAAAAATAAAAGAAAAAATGAAAAGAAGTTGTATTTTCTTCTCTTTTTGCCTCTCTCACTGGTTTCTCGGCCTGCGGTCGTCTCTTTGCTGTGTGACCTGGCCCTTGTCTCTTCTTCCTTGCTTTGTGCACTTTTATGCTTTGCTTTATTTGTTGTTTCGTTGTCCGCTCACACAACGTTCGCTGCCGCTCTCGCTCTTCTGAACGCTGTTGCTACCTCTCACTCTCACACTTACAGTGCCTCTCATTATTCATTGAACGACAACGCTCCCCGCTTCCCCATACACACCCCTCTGACGATTTGCACGACGACGCTACGTTCAATTCCAACCGCCTAAAGCGGAAAACCAATAAAAACGAATTGAATCGCAAAGCGTAAGTACAAAATAAAGCGAAAAAGGCTGCCACAAGCAAAACGAGAAAAAAATGAAAGCTAAGGCGGGCGCGCAACGAGCGAACCGAAGCGAAGAGCGAACAGTACAGGCGGCGCATACAAGTTTTGCGTTTTGCCCACATTCTATGCCGAACTCGAGTTATACATAGTTATAATTATTTCTGCTGTTGCCTCGTCTCTCGGCTTTTTATTTTTAATTTTGTTTGGTTGTCGCTCAATTTTTTGCTGAGCAGGGAGAGGCGAGAGAGAAAGAGAGAACGATACATATGTATTTTCATTACAGCCAATTAGTGTGCATTTCATAATTGTTTAATAAAATACAAAATACAAAAAATGTACTAAAGGCACCTTAAACCGAAAAAAAACTGTAAGAGTATACTGGGCCGATAATCCAAAACCTTAATTTAATATAACATATGGTAACCCAAAATCTAAAAATGTAATTCCTGTCAAAGATATTCAAATGTCATATAAGCACACATACAATCAAAGTTCACTTGCATTTGCATTTGCATTTATTAATACGAAAAATTCATTTTTCGAAAATGCAACCCTGTGCCGCCTTGCAAACAAGAAAATGACACGATGATGACGTTAATGGGAACTATGTGTGTGTTCGTGCATATGTATATTTATTACGTACACACACATTGACAAACACGGTCTCACAGATACAACACATAAGCACACAGCAGCTCACGTATCTCATTCAAACGCACACACACATTGGCATGCCTATGTCGCTCACACTCTCGCACACACACTGATGTCGACCGCAGTCATTTGATAATATTGTATTAGAATTTCACAAATGTACACTATTTTTCCAATCAGATTATTTTCCACTCACTTCCAGGACCACTTTTCACCACAAAGTCTCCCATCCCCCTCCAATTGCTTGTTTGCTTTTTTGCAATAACATTCGCTAAAATATGTTCTTATGACGCCATTATATGTATGTATGTATGAAAAATTACTTGATTGTATTGGTGGCGGTGCGTGTGTGTGGAAAAAACTTTGGCAGCACAGCAGCAACAGTAGTAGAAAAATCAAAACGCCGCGCGGGTGAGAGGCGGTGGTGTACGGTGTACAGAGCAAAGCAAACTGAAAATTGAATGAGACGCGGAGGCAGCAGAAGCAGAAGCGCGATGTAAAGTTCTTCGTGAGGCGCGTTCGTTTCGTGCCCTGCACGAATACACAGTGAGCACAAGCCGTCAGTATACCACGTTGCATAGAACAAACTTTTGAATGCTCTATATTTATATTATTATGACTACAAGCAAATCTGAAGATATTATTTATTGAATAAATATCCCCTGAGCTTTTATATTTCAAAAATTATATTAAATCGCTCCAATACTTCCACCATGGGTAATTCTTATATCTATAATTGAAATAATAAATATTGTAGAATAATTATTTGAATATCTTTAAAATTAAAAATAAAGGAAGCTAATTTTATGGAAAATGTGAGGATAAAAAGTTTTTACTCATATTGGTTCAAAGTCAAAATAGTTTCGAGCCGCCCTGCCTAGTGTACTCGTAAAGAGCTCTTGTTTCGTGTTCGGTGTTCCTGTTTCTCGTGGGAGAAGCAGCAAAATAGAGAGAGAGAGAGAGAGGTACAGAAACATTGTGGCGTATCTGTGTGTGTGTGCGATTGCGTTGTTCTTATTGACTGGCGTTGACTGCCTGTGTGCGCTGTTTTTCGGAGCTAGTGCTTTAGTATAAAAAGGCGGTAAAAATTGTATGTTGGAATATGGCAAATATGGTATCGAAATTGAACAATTTACTACCTTTTCACACAAACGGAACTTTTAATTTCCCAGTTTATTTTAAAAACCAAGCATACACATACACGCATTCACATCGATATGCACATGCACATTTTACTTACAGCGGTCAGACCAGAAATCCAAGTTCTTTCG
Organism: Drosophila navojoa; assembly: GCF_001654015.2. The sequence goes on from NW_022045954.1 coordinate 89,442, forward strand.
ACTTGCCACCACTCCTCTTTTTCATGCTTGTGTATGTTGCAGCAGCAGGCGTCCCGGACCGCGACGCTATAATTCTTTTATAATGGCGACTCTAGACGGATGCCGACAACGTGGAAATTTCATACCGCACGCACTTTAAATAAACTGTTTTTGTAAACATTATGCACTACGTTTACACATATTTTTGAACCTTTTAAATATGTGCATTTTTTGTGCACAAAATGTGAAGAGCAAGGAGAGTATAATTAGGGATGATTGTATAGCAGCGCCATATCGATATTTGGGTATTCATATTCATTTCGATAGTGCTTGTACGATAACAAAAACGATATTGAATTAGCACGAACTCTCATTCTATTTTGAATTATTATTATTGTATTACTGTATTTTGTTGTGAAACATGATTATATAATCATCCAAAAATAAATTGCTATTGACACATATTGTGCATACAGCAAATGACAATGAGCTATGCGATAAGCAATCATCGATATATTTAGAATATCGCTTGAATGTAATGTTAGAAAACGTTCCATTTATTTATATTTGATTATGTTTATGTTCTATTGTTTCGTTAAGTTAGAAAAATAAACAAGGCAAATGCATTTTATTTTAAATGAAAAAAAAAAAAAAAAAACGAATCGACTTTACTAGTAACTAATAAAATATTAATAAACTTTTCTAGATGATTGGTTTAAATTCTTAATTCTGTTTTTCACCTAAAGAATTTTAAAGCACTTTCTCAATGTCTACAATTCTACATAATTGAAAATTGAGTTTATTTGTTTTTATTTCGCATTATCGTAAAATAAATTACAAAATAAAATACATTTTTTGCATATAATTCGTATTCTTATATGACTAAATATTAATGTACTCACAAATGTTCGGTTAAATATTGCGCTTTTTTGATATTATTATTAATCAAAACAAATCTATTTAGATGCATACCACGCCCCATACAGTTGTGCTACGCCTCGCTTCGTTCAAGTATATATGTATATAAATATATAGAGTATCAACTAATACGAAGCTATAAGGAAATTACTTAACATAAATGAAATCTAGTAAAATAAACAAACAATATTAAATTCGTTACAAATTCATAGAAAAAGTTTTGAGTTTTTTTTTCTTGAGGGGCGCAGATGCTGTTAAAATTTTTAGTCACTTCGGAATTCATTTAGAAAAGTCGATCTGTTGCGGTCGTGACTGCACATACCAAATTACAAAAATTATATTCCTCAATATTTAAGCTTTTTATACAGTGCAATTTAATATTTATTTTATTTTATTTTTTGTTTTAGTTTTTAAGTATTTTTGTTTTTGGCAATTGGTTACGCGCTGTTGTAGTTGTTAGGCATATTTTAAAAGACATCCAAATCCTTGACTGCAATCGGTAGTATTGTATACCATTGTGTGTATATATATAAAAAGTGGTCCTTAATTCGAGACGTGGTGTGTGGGTGTATGTGTGTGTAAAAGACATTCATTACTTTCTTTAAATTTTCTTGTATGTTTCATTTTGTATGCGGCTTTCGTTAGATTTTGGTGCAACTTTCTTGTAAAGTTAGTCAACTATTTAAATCTTAATTAAATGATAGCAAATGGAGTTCAAGTCATAAGAAATGTATAAATTGAAGTTCGTTTAAACAAATTGTGTTTACACTTATAAGCGCGACTCTTTCAGTTTTACAATTTCTTAGTTTCGTTTCTTTGTGTGGGAAGGACAAGTCGGTACCGCTACGGCTTCTACACAGAATAGAATACAGTTTTTGTTTGTTTAGTTTTTAATAAGCTAATATAAATCACGATAATATGGCCACGCTGCGTCGCGGTCCGCCCTGGCTGACATTGTCCATTGAGGACCATTTCTTGATGCCATTCTTGAGCGCCTCGGCTGTCACCTTGTCCTGCATGACGCGCGACATGGCCTCCAGCTTCTGGGCGCGCTCCTTCGACAGCGGCTCAGTGGGAAAATTGAGCTCATTCGCTTCAGCAAGCGTGCGCAAATCAAAATAATATTTGGCATAAACGGAAGAGGGCACATTTATGTTGAACTGCAACAGCTCCAGAAACTGACGCTCCAGCTCATTCATATCCTCGACCGTAATATCCTTGAGTATCTGGCAGTAGTCGACATTCCAGACTGCCTGGTCATCCCACACCTTCGAGGCAAGCAGTATGGCACCTGCAGCAGACAGACATTAATATTATTATACAAATTTTCCGCACATTTCTGAAGCTCGGCAATAGACTCTTCTGCCTTGACATACCTAATACCATGCGCTTCCAGTTGCATGGCCCCACATCTAGCTCCGCATAGGTGAGCAGACGTTCCAGATAGACTAGAGTTATGATCGCGCACTCGGCCGTCAGCTGGGCGGCATTGAAGAGCGTGCGCACAAACTTGTAGATCTGTCGATGCTCTGGATTGAGGGTGTCATAGTTGTCGGGCACATGATCGTGTGTTAGGGGATGCAGCTTCTCGTCGAAGATGTCCAGACGTCGATCGGATTGCCGATTCTTGATGTGATAGTAAATGGCCAATGAAACACACTTGACGGTGTTCTTCAGATTTGGCTGGGACACGGTGCTATCATCTAAATAAATTGTGGAGCACGAGGAGCTCTTTTTCAGTCCACCACCTCCAGCGATGCCGCCACCGGAGCTATTGGCGCCAGGCGTGTTGGAGCCGCCGCCGCCACCACTGCCACCCATGCTGCTATTTTGTTGTGCAATCTGATGCTGTGAACGTTTGCGCGACATTCCACCGTTTTCCACTTTGGAGCGCTCTAGAAACATGGTTGCTGCCGTTGGATCCACTGAGGGATCCTCCTCACCCTCGAGCGCCTCACGCTCCGAGATGTGCTGCAGATTGTGTTGATTCTCAGTGTTGTCCATATTGCTGTTGCCCTGCTGATGATGTTGTTGGTGATGATGCACGGACATTGCAACGCCACCAGCTCCATGATGACCGTCCAGCTGATGCTGGGATGTGTGCGGCAGTTGATGCCGCTCCTCATACACTGGCGGTATATCCTTCGACTTTCGATCCGACTGTGGACTCGAGTAGGCGCAGCACGAGTTCTTGTTGCCCATGATGATGCACCACAAATGCCGTCAATAATAAATGCAACTGCCTAGCGCTTGACTAGTTTTCCGGCTTCTGCACTCTCTCGTTCTCTCTCTCGCTCTTGCTTACGCTCTCTTTGGGTGTCTCTTAGACAGCGCCTCGCTACACTCAACTTGGGGCAGAATTGGGTGCTCACGCTTTGGTTTTGCGATTTTTGGCACTTGCTCGTTTGGGTTGGATACTCGGAGCGTTTCTTATGAGCATGGCGCTGGCGTATCGTTCAACAATAACTGCTGCAACTGCTGCTGCTGCTGCTTGTAAGTGCCTGCAACCAAGCGCCAGACAAGACTATTTAATCTGCAAATACATAAAAACAGTTGTTACTATACCAAGTGGTATGAGATAAGCCCGGATTTAATGGGCCATTTGCTAAAACAGCTCTGAATTTGCTGTAGTCGTAGATCTAATATTCCTGTAATGTAAATTATTCCCAACTCTCGATAAGGTTGACTCTTTTTGAGATAAATGATGATAACGATGCTGCCCGATTACCCCGCGATAAGATTTCGTTTGCGCCTGTTTATTTACAAAGCTCTGGCGCTTAGATTATTAGTGCAAAAAAATTAATTAGGCCTAGGCACGACACTCGCTTGGAATGTGGGTGGACGGCGCCGCAAAGGCGTGCCAAGGTAGTCGAGCACTGTTGCTTAATTTGGTAAAAGGAAAATTGAGCGAAAAAAAAAACACGAACAATATTTAATGGGGCGGGGCTCGTTTTTATGGTCAGGCGGTTTGCATTTATATCTCAGGTTTAGATTAGTATGTCGCACTGTCACTTGAGCGAAACGTGTCGCCTATTAAACATTAATCATGGCCTTTTTTCACAAATAACAAATAAACAACAACAAATACATTCTCCAATTTGCCGCTGTGTGGATGGCAACGCCATGGCAAAAACTTCACTCACACGTACATACACACGGCACACACATATACATATATCTAAATATTGACGTACACAGTGGAGTAGTTGAACTAGTGTGGTTAATAAAAAAGCTTTTTATTCAATTATTAACGCTGCAACATCGTTCAATTTTGTGCAGTCAATGCAGCACATCTCAATTATTATATCGACATTTTTGGTAGAAAGCACTAGCGAAAAAATTGGTTTTTGTTGTGCAGCTACTTACAATATACTGACAGTAAGCACGCAACGTGTACATAATACCGTTCACATGTTACGTTTACATGCAATCAGCTGACCATGTTATGCCCAGTTGGTACTGTTAACTAACGCCTAGAATCATGATATGATTACTAAATTTCGATAGTAACTTATCGATTTTAAGATAATTTAAATAAACGTTTAATTTAAAAGACGCATTTAATAGGTTTAATAATATTTTTATTAGTATATTAAAAGTCATATGGTGTTATTATAATTTCTTGAAGGTTCTTCGTAATAAGCACACAGTTCAGCCATTCATTTAAGTAGTTTTAACCCGCTGATATATATGAGTAATAAACATTACGAGTTTAACAAAAAATAAAAGAAAATTTCAAGAAATTTTTGCGTTAGACTTTTATAGTAAATGAAACTAAATTATTTACAGTTTAGCGTGCAGTATGTTTGCTATAGGAGTATATTAAGTGTTGTGGTGGCTAACAAGTTATTGTGAACCTGTGCACATTTATTTACACAAAAAACCTATATTTTGTTACTTAAGTTTTATTTTTCTTATTTTGTTTTTCTTTTTTCTTTGGTTTGATTAAGTATAACATATGTATGTATTATGCATTATAATAGTTTATACTTTAAATGTAATGATTGCTTTGAACTCATATTTATACATAATTTATTACTTTCTGATTTACACATTGCAAAAAGAGAATATCATTTATGATCATTGTTAAATTGTTTTTAAAGCATCTGAACCTTGATGAAAGCTTTTAAAATCCTTGAAATCCTTTAAATTCGTGCATAACATATATTTATTTTGATTTCATGTTATATATATGTATATATTTATCATACTGTATTGTTATTGTAATTATTTTATTTATATGTATGTTTGTTTATAGGCATGTTAAATATTTATTTGTTTTGCTACAAAACTACAATTCGCTAAGTAACTTTTAAAACATACATGCTTGAATGTATTTTTCCACTAACCCATATAACATATGTATACATACATACATGGAATATCTAGAGCAAAAGTTGTTTGATTCCTCACTAATAGATATGCGGCAGATCCTATTGTCGCTCACTCGCACACACTTAGCCAAATTAAAGAACTTTACAGCCTAAAGGCGCATCGTGTGATCGAGCGAGAGGTCCGATGCGGACGTTAGGTTCCACCATACACCATTTTGTTTTTGCTTACTCTCAGCGCACTCTCTCAGATGTGAGGAAGAGCTTTGCAACTGTATTAGTGTTTGCTACGCTCACACAAAAATGTTCAATTTGGCGTGACTCTTTGTGGAATGAGTAACAAAGCGTTGACTCTCTTCGGGATGAGAATGCACGCACACTTGTGTACGCAAAATAACATTCATACGCCTGTGTGCGTAAGTCTTGCTGTTTATTCTAGATGCTTGCTCTATTTATGTGTATATGTATGTATGCATGTATTTTCCAGTATGGTTAGTGATTTGTACGCTATATTTGGTAACAGATTTTAATAACAATATTTCATGAGGCTTTCGAGCCAAACAACTGGAACTGAAGGAGCTGCACAGACACCTAAATGACCTGTGTCCTATGTATATCTTATGCATTAATACAGCGTTCACCTTTAGCTTCTCTTCTTCTTTCTATTAATTTTGTACAGAGTTCTACACAGATATACAAATAGAAACAGTTTATATAGCCGACTATATACTGACCTAATCGCTTTGAGCGTTCAATTTGTTTCGATACACATATCCTTTAATTTGTTATTCAATTTATATACATAATATGTATTCGTATTTATGTATGTTATATATATGGTATATGCTAAATAATTATGTATGTATATATTAGTATTTACTGTAGCTATAAGATTACACATATATGTATGTTTGTTTGTATGTATGTATGTTTGTATGTATGTGTGTAAGTAACTAACTGCATGGTTTCAGATGGCTCATACGGCAAATGGGCTCTGGCCCAACTTGCATTGTTTTTACCAACTACAGTAGTTAATTACAAGTATTTACTACCTTAATAAAGCTATGATCCCAATTTCAGCTGATAATTTGGTACCTTACTGCTAAGCACATTTACCACTGTCCTTTAGGTCAGCCCCATTGAAACGCGCGCACCGTCTACAATCTACATAGATATCTTAGCTGTTTATCGATTGGTCGTAGCAGTGCTAGTAGCAGGGACTACCCCTAACGCTCGCTGTCCAGTCTGTCGCCTGTGTCGCTGTGCTAAAGGGCAATGGTAAATCTTAAAAGAATGGTCCCGCTATCAGACATTTTGAAAAACGTTTAAAACATTTTAGTTAGGTTTCTTCTTCGAGTACGAGAAAAAACACACACAATCAAGAAATCAAACAGAAAAGAATCATCTAACATATAAACTCTGGTAGTTAGTTGTTATCTATGTTTTTTTTTTTTTTTTTGATTTTTTTTTTGTTTTTTTGTAAACATAAGCTTTGTTCACGTATAAAAATAAATATGCACTTTCCATTACGAGTATGCTTTAGATAGTTTATATATATATTTTGTTTCCTTAACATTCATATATATATATACGCTATAGTTATTGTATGTATCGATTAGGTAGCCATGTGCATATGTCGAGGGAATTCAAGTAAAGAAGTTTTAGATAGTCTGTTAGAGGTCTTTTAGATTTTAACACAAGTTAGTATAGCTAATTCAATATTTCAGGTATTATTTGCCATATCAGTTATCATTTTTGTTTTTATAATAGTTAGGTACTTAAGATCTAGACATCCTCTCCAAAGTAAACAAAAATAAATTGAGCAAAGTTTAGTTTTTCGTGTGGAGAAAGAAATGAAATTTGTTTTTATAGAAAATAGAAATTTAATAAAAATATTTAAATACATACAGAAGTGTTGTGAATTAAAAAACATAAACATACATATAATAAATTCTGAAATTCTGTTGAAAACTTAAGAAATTATATATATATATCGTATATGTATTGGTTAAATTTAGAGTTAGGCTCTAAAGTAATTAAAGTAAATATATATTTCAAACTATGAACTAAGCTAAGTAAATGCTTATTAATTGTTGTTGCTTATGCTGCTGCTTCCACTTCTTCTTCTTCTTCTTGCTGTTGACAAAACTTTTTAGAAATGTCAACTATTTACAAAATATTTTGTGTACTATATAACCAAATCTGAAAAACACTTTCAAATTGTGCCTTGCTCTAATATACATATATGTTATCTCTTTTTCAACAATTATATATATATATATATAGTATATATATTATATAGTACATTCATAAATATTCTTATTTTTGTTGTTTTGATTGATCTACTAACATGAAAATATTGCGCGTAAGAAGCTGCACACATCTAGCCATTGTATAATTATTTATCTCCTTCCTCCACTTCATTAACAATAATTGTTAAGCAACATATTCTAATTGTTGTTTATACAATTGTTCGAGTTATTTGCTTGGTATCATCTGTGCAGAGATATTAGGTAAAACTATTTATGTATGTATGTTTGTATGTATTTATCTGTCTTAACGCTATTGCATATCGCTTAGGGTTTACTCATTTAACGGTTTGTCAAGGATATCTCAATTCAGTTGGCCGCTGCACTCTCTGCTGCCGTTGCTTCCTTCGGCTCCTCGGCTCCGGCTTCCTCGCCAGCGGGCTTGGCCCCACCCTCGGCCTGGGCTTCGGCTTCGGCTGCTGCTTCGGCTGCGGCGGCCAGCGCACGCGCCTCGGCATCTGTGAGGGAAAGACGAAAATGGATTAGATCAGGCAAATAGAATTATTGGAACTATTGAAAAAAATGTAAAGTACTTGTAGATGGGACAGCGGGAAATAACTTGCTTTCGATATATTATCAATTTCCTCTACAGGCTTCTTAGTTTAAAAAAATTTTTATTTTTATTTATTTATTTTTAAATGAAAAACAAATTTGCCATATTCTCAAAACGAATGAATTCTTGAGAACTCTAAGCATTAAACTATTTATTGCAATATCTACATTTACATATACACATATATTACAGGACAAATACAACAGATGCTTGTTCTAAGTAAAATTCCCAGCGCCATAAATATTCTCGTCTCGCTATGCAAAATTTTGGAGATTTTAGTTTTGAGGTCCTATTCAAGTAGAGGCATTTTGAGTATATAAATTTACTTGGACTTGATTTGATTTTACATCTGACTTTTTCTTCGACGATCTAAGAGCTCTGCGTAAGAGAATGATAAGTTTTGTAATAAAGTATGAAGATCAAACGTGAAATACGTCTTGGCTAATGTAACTACGAAAAGACCAAAGCGCTACGAGCTATAGTATTACGGCGTGGTATTTCCTACCTTTGATAGCCTGCTCCTTCCAGATCTTCTTGTTCTCGGATAGACATGTCAGCCAGGGCTTGTTGATGCAAAACTTGCTGCCGGGAGTCAGGCTCTTGCGGGTCATAGAGCAGGTGGCCTTTTTCGCATCGTCGGCATCGTTATCAATGTTCTCCTCGGGCAATGGCGCCGGCTTCACTTTGATGGCCGGCGCAAGGGGCGTCAGTATGTGCTCAAGCATGTCGGACATGATGGTCATGCTGGGGTCCACAATGAAGTCGATGAAGCCGATTTGAGATTCGGCGACGAGTGTGCTCTTGCGATCGCAGAGCGGGCTGAAGGGCAGACCCAGCTCCTTCTCGAGATCGCCCTGCCGAAAGAATTCCTCCAGCAGCAGCATGGTCCAGCGATGATGCACATCCCAGTGCTTCGCCGGATGCGAGATATCACAGCAGTGCAGCACCAAGGACAACGCCTTCGACTTGTCTATGGTGGGCTCCTGCAATGTCAGCAGGCTGCGCATTATCTTCAGCTGCTGAAAGTGGAACGTCATGTCGGTGGCCAGCACCATATCAATGATGAGAGTGCGCAGCTCCTTGTACTCGTCCCGCGACAAGTGCGACAATATATTGGCATCCTCCTCCCTCATCAGCCGAAAGCTGGCGCTCACATGATGATTCTCCAGCACCGCCCGATCGTTATAGAGCAGCGCCGTCTCCGAGCCAGACATCACGTGGAAGTTGTTAGTGGTGCCCGTGTGCTCAAAGTCGTGCAGCAGCGCCGCCAGCAACGAGGCAAAGATCTCCAAGTCCGTCAGCCAGTTCATCAGGCCCGTGTTGCACAGGCAATAGTGCATCGTGTGCATCACGTCCACCGCATGCAGATTGTTGTGATATGGATTCCGGAAGCGGCAATAGCCCTCCTCAACGCGATTCAAGAATGTCTCCAGCACTCCCGGCGATATCTTAAACTTGTGCATTGCCCCATATCGATTGAGCAGATCGTAGGCAACGTACTTAATCACCTGTCCGCTGGCTGCCTCGGTCAATGCAAACACGTCGAACGTCCAGTCGTCCAGATTCTAGAAGCGAAGCATATATATGGATGTAAAATATGAGTATACATATGTTACACAAATATTATAAACTGTTTGTTGGATGATCTAGAATTTTTTTGATATATACAGGCAAACTATAATAATGCATAGCCCAATAACTGCTTCTGTTAACTGAGCTCTGGCTAGTAAAAACAAAAATCGAAATTCTATAAAATACATATGAATCTACCTTAAAAATTTGGAGACTCTAGCTCTTAAGATGTAGAAGATATAATTTTAGAACTAATTTTTGAAAGCGTTTTTAATCGATAACAGGAAAACTGGAGTTGTTATCGATTTTTGGAAACACAATCGATATGTGCGTGGATATACGGACTTATACAAGAAATTTCAAGTCTCTAGCTCTGATATATTCTGAGATCGACGCGTTCAAACCTACAGACGGACAGACAGTTAAATGGACAGAACTAAGTCGCCTCAGCTCGTTGCTGTCATCAAGAATATATATACATTATGGGATTTGCCACGCCCACCTCTGCCTGTTACATATATTTTAACATTGCACTTATACCTGGATCTCCCATTTTCAATAGGTTCGGGAAATGAACATTTCCCAAAGCCTATACTTAGCAGCTCTGGCGTATTAGTCTTTGGATAAGTTATTTGTTGATCAGTTCGGAAATTAGAGTTACTCTAGCATCTTTCGACTCTCACTCACCTTAAGAAGTTTGACTACGTCAGGTGGAAACTGCATCAGCGTTGAGCTGGACACACGCCTGTAAATGCGATCCACGAAGATGCCAGCTCGTATGGCATGGGCAACCGATCGGAATCGGGGCTTCTCGTCGCTTCTGATGCGGCTGGTTGCCATTTGGCGCGTGAAGGTGGAGGCCAACCACTCACGCACCTCCGGCGGCACCGCATCCGGCTGCACCTCGGAGAGCTCATCGTCCTCGTCGGCCAGGCGCCTAAAGGGGTTTGGGTTGGGGGTTTGAAGAAAAAACAATTTATTAGTTCAGTTTCATAAAAGATTTTCAAATAATTTTGAAGTTTTATTATTTTTTTTTTTGGCTAATAAAATGCTTTAAGAAAACTCATAAGAAATGAAAATTAATTGACAATCAAAAAATAGAGTTAGCGCAATTTTGTTATTGTTTTTTTTTCTTTTGCTTTTTTTTTTTTTGTGTTAAAAAGTTAAAACAACACAGAGAACATAAAAGTTATTTTAAAAATCAATAAAAATATTGTGTTGGGAGGTGGAGGGAAAGTTGTTTGGGGCTGGTGCTTGGAAAACCAATTTCTATATTATTTTTGTTTTTTTTTTTCTGTAAGATAAGTGTAACAAAAAGTCGATTTTGGTTAGCTAACATTATTAAACGGGATGCATCGTAGAAAATAAATAACAATTGGCTAAAAGGCAACGAACAGAATTGGACGGGCATAGTGCATGCTTGTATGTGTGTGTGTATGTGTGGGTATGTCTGTGTTGGTGTATTGACTAAGAGAATATTTGCTAATTGCATGCCAAGTTCTAGCAGTGCAACAAATAAACGTGCAACGTGCAACAAGACGAACCAAAGACGACGATGACGCCTCCTGCGAATAGATATCAACTTCAACTTAAAGTTTAACTTTGTCCGGAACTTACAAGTCCCGGATGCCTTCGAGCACTATGTTATGCTTGTAATTGGCATTGATAACAATTTTGAAATATGAAACTAATTGGTCCATCTGGCAGGTTTGAGCTACGGCAGCCTGGACTCTCCCAATCACTGCATTTCTATGGCAACGATTTTCCACTCATTTTCCAAGTATTGAACACACACACACACACACACATGCACACAATTGTTAGTTGGCAGAAAAAATATAATATCATGGTTAGCTCGTTATGGCGCTGAGCTGAGAGCAAGAGCACTTAAGCGAATGCCATCGAGCTGCTGTGGGACCTTAGCGAAATTAGCGTCATATTCAATTATGCTTAATTAGTCGCAGTGCGGGACTACCCTTGATGTCGCTATGGTATTTGTGTTTGCTTGCCCGCTGCACAGTTTTTGTCCTCCGATTTCAATGCAAAAGTTTTTAAGCTAGCAATAGCATATTTAATTATGCGCATTTTATTATATATATAAATATTTATACATTTTCTAGGAATTTTGAAATATGAGCTGCAACTTGTCTTAGTTGACATGGCAAAGTTGTTTAAAATAGACATTTCTTATACTGTATGAAAGATAGAAAAAGTAATTATATTTAGAAACATTTATTTGGTGAATAATTGGAGTTGCAAGAGAGTCAAATATGTCAACAATTTTTAATGCATTAAAATGATCACGATTCCCAAAAACCTTGAAAAATTTAAAATTTTGTTTCAAAACATTAAAGTATAATATACTTGAACACAGATTTATTAAATATTGAAATTATAAAATATTAAATAGGAGCGTTTCTCCGGAAAAGCCTATATTTTATAGCCATATGGTATTTTGCAACTAACTTGAAAACCCCATAAGCGATAATCTTCACATCTATGACGAACTTCTTTACATTTTCCTTTTGAATTTACTATTTTGTTGAATTTACTATTCGGCTAACTACACCCCTACCTTAAACAATTTCCACTCTCTTAATTAATTTTGTCTTACATAAGATAAAGATTTTTTTAAAATGTAAAAGATGTTTGGAAGAAAACACGTAGTTCTTTAAGATACCCAAAAACTGACTTACAATTGTTTAGAGTCTTTCATTGTTTAGTGTTAAGCGAACTGCTATCAAAGAGATCTTGTATAAGTAACTAGATTTCCATCAAGTTTCTGTTTATTTCAGCTAGAAATTGCGTTTGCATTTGAAAAATATATGGCATCTCGCGACTCACTCCTTACTTTTCATTTCTCATTCCTAAGCCGACTTCCTCTATGCCAACAAGAGTTTTCGAATAACTGAAGGTCTGGAAATTTCTCATTCGCCTTTCAGCCAGTTGCAGAAATAGTTGAGCATAGTTTGTGGGCTCTTTTAAGCCACACGCTGGCAAAGTTATATAACTTCGACCGCAATATATGAGTATGCGCCATCCTGGACACAGCCCCTCCCCCAGTACCATCATTTCTGTGGACACTTGTGCAATTGCTATGTACGAGTGACAAGTGCTACGACGACTAACGCAAATACACTTCACTCCTTTTGCATATATGTATGTATGTAGTTATTTTCAGTTTTTTGTTTGCTTGGATAACTACTAAATTGTGGAGTCATTTAACTGGGATTTATTTATGTAATACCATTCCGTTTTCATGGCATGCTCCGCTTCACTGGCACACAACATTCTTTATTAACGGTTTTGTTTAACTTTTTTCTTTTTCTTTTTTCTTTTTTTAAACTTAGTTTACAACTGTGTAGCAATTGTATAACAGTAATTTAGTTGTTGAGCTATACTTTATGTTGGTCGCACCTTTTCTTCTTTTCCTGCGTCTCCTTGGCGCGATACTGAATTATGAACTGTATTAGCTCGACGGTTATGACGCTTTGACGGCTGCTTTCACGCCTCAGGCGACTCATCGCAACGATCACGAAGCTAATGCTTCTGATTCTGCTCGCTAGAGGCGCTGGGCGCTCTGCTGTTGCTGTTGCTGCTGCTGCTGCTGCTGCTGCTACTGGTGCTGCTATTCCTTTAACTGTTGTGCTTGTTGTTGTAGTTGTTGTTGCTGGTGTAGACATGGAGCGGCGTTGACTTTGCGCCAATGTCAGCTATTTTTTGTTCTATCTATGCTCGCATTTGCACACTCGAAATTAACCGTAATTTATCACTGTACAGCAGCGCGCGGCAGAGAGTGAGCGAGAGAGAGAGAGAGTGGGCGAGAGTAGAAGTGGGAGAGAGCGCGAGCTTAAGCAACAGCACTGTGTCACAACAGTTTGCAATTAGCGCCAAATTCGCTTTTAATGATGACAACGGAGCGAGGCAGGACGACAGAGAGAACACACGTGTGCAAATATTTGTGCAGCGTTTTTATTTTATACTTGTATTCGGTTTTCTTTTGGCCTTTTCGCGTTGAGCGTAGTAATCCTTTTTGGACAGCAGTTGCTGCGTTGCGCGTAGTTGGCCCGTTGCGAGTTAAATTTAAACTAAATGTTGTGCCAGGTGCGCGAAAGTTCCACAACTTCGCGAAACTGGAGCTGGTTGCGTGCCTGTGCCCCAGGCCCAGGCCAGGCTCAAGCCAGGAAGCCGCCTACTCAGAAAGAGAGAGAGAGAGAGCCTGTGCGTGCCGCTGCTGCTGCTGCTACTGCTTGCCCTATGTACTCTAGTAATTCGTACACTCAGTACACTCGACCACACGCCAGCAGCAGAGCACACAGTGCACAGGGCTCTGTATGGGGCATATCAATTATGTCAGCAAACAACAAAATAAATAAAAGAAAGTAGTAATAATAAAAGAACAGGACTCTTTGTGGCGACCTTAGCAGGGCGCAGACAACTTCACCCCGTTACAACAGCAACTACAACGACATGCAAGCAGTCGCGTATATTTTTCGTTTACAACTTATTTTCACAAAACAATTATACAAAATGCTAAAAGGCATTATCAGCAGCAATAACAACAGGAATAAAAATAATAATAGCAGGGCTATAGCCATATCCTGGCCGGCTGATAAACACGACAACATCACGAGCACAAAGGCTTTTCAGGAACTAACTTCCTCTTTAAGCCTTGACGTTTGCCTTATTGTGTTTAATGACTTTGCATGCCTGCCAGAATCTCAAGATGGCGGACGCCGCAACCGCGACGGCACTCAACATTTCGCCCTGAGGTCAGCATTCAAGGTAGAGCCCGTAAGCGTTATAAAAACTCTTCTTCCCCCCCTTCCCCAACCACATGTACACACACACACACAAACACTTTGTGTGTTTCGCCAGCACTTTTGTTTATCTTGGCAATTGCATTTCAATTCATTTCATTTGATTACATTAGTTTTGTAGCATTTAATTTCGCCGCGGCGAATTGCGTGCTATTCGTTTGCTTGCATCACTTATCGGCACATTTGCATGTTACGAGCACGCAAGCTTGCAGCGCAGATTGAAATCACGCGAGTATCAATTGAAAAACGCCTGAATGTAGGCAACAGGTGGCGCTCTTGCGTGAAGCGTTTCAATTGAAGACTTCTGCTAAACACTATGTGCGTCTCGCTCGCACACATTTAATTGAAGACGACATGTGAAATCACAGATAGATTTCTATTTAAACAGCTTTAATTAATCTTAATTGGCTGTGCTCTTGCTGCAGACAGTTTCTTTGCTCAGTTTTGCAAAACAAAAGCTTCTTAGAAATTGAATCTTTAGCGGTGGCAACAATTTTCGGCTTAAGGCCATTTGTGGCCTAGCCCAGCGAATGCCTAGCGTAGCATTTTGTGGCTTCTTTATCCAACGCTAAAATGTTTGAGCTTGATTTTAAGGCTCATTTGAGGGCAAACCGGCAATGGAGCTCCCAGAAATATGCCACTTAATAGTTATGCGAGCAATTTCCTTTACCTCCGTCTCCGCCTCCGCCTCCGGCTGAAGCACTTTTGCTGTTGTTGTCGTCGTCGACGCGTTGTTGTCATTGCCAGCGAACACGGGAAATTGCGACCAAATTGGCAGCATTGTTTTCTGCCAATGATTTTCCTGTATTTTCTGAAGGGCCACACACAAAGCGGCCGACAGACTCTGTAGAATGCGGCATCACATGAGCTGAACACAGATGCGAGTTGCGTGCATGAAATCATTAGGTTTTGTGAGTTTTACAATGCTGCCAGAGAGTGGTAACTGATTTTTGGACCATACTTCATGTGAAACTGGGTGAATTAAAGGAGAATGAAAAACTCTTATCCAACTATTACAGGCAAATCTCCATTTGCAGGCTTTTGTGACTTGTTTTAGCCAAAGATGTAAATATCTTCAACATAGAAGAAGTAATATTGGCCAACTCCACATATTTTCGAGGCAGCCCTCGCATATTCGCACCGATGGCCAGACTGATTAAAGTGTGTATTCGCTGTGTTCGGCTGTTTTGTATTGTCAAAGGAAAGGAAAGGAACAATGGCTCGGACATCAGCTGAAAGGTCCTTGCAATTTAATGCGTCTATTTCACTGAAATCCTATGTGCGTGCGTGCGTGTGTGTGTGGGCCCATTGCTGCTGCTGCTGCTGCTGCTTATGTGGCAAAAATTGTCAGTTAACATCATTTATTATTGATTTTCCCTTTGTATGGCCGTGTTTTGCTGCCTTTCAAAGCATTTTCGCTGCTATGGTAAATATTCTTTTTGGGTCACTTAGTCGTACTGCTGTCCGCTGTCTGCTGTTCCTAATGTTTCACGCGAAAGATGATTGATGAGTGCGACGCGATATATCCATACAAATGTTCTACTGCCCACAGAATTTTCGCTAACTGTTACGATTTTGTTGGTATATAACTGCCCAGAGACATCTAAGTATCATGGAGCGACCTTCAACTTAACAGCTTGACCTAATTTCATTCCATTCCAATTCCGATACTCGTTCGCCAATGTGAGAAGAGGATATTGGTGTACTGGGAATGTCCAAGCTGACATTTTGGTATATGGAAGCCCGCCCAGACGAAAGTACGCATCTTGGGGCGTGGCAAGTACAACCGAACGGAGTTTTATTTAGTTTTATAGTTGGTGCAATTGCTTTGGGGGATTGGCAAGCCGGAAGAAAACTGTATATTCCACACCTTTAGTGCTGGGATCAATAAATTTTCAGACACTTTCTTCACTGATAAGCCTATAAATTAATTGGCATATGAACGAGTATTCTGCAGTCAACTCTGACCAAGTGGAACATTTTTACCCATGCCTATTTTATGAGGGTCCGCGTCGAGTTTTGCGTTTTAATTGCCTGCAATTTCGATCCGCGGGTGAAATGTTATAATGAATCATTCATTGGCATATTTAATGAGTATATTTGTGTGTAGGTATACATGTATTTGGGCCCCGAATATTTGTTTAAATCAAACGTAATTTGAATTTATGCAACACTATGTGGCAATTACTTTGTTGGCTTCGATCGTTGCAGCATGACGGCAGGAAATTGGCGTGTTTTAATTATGATTTATCGGAACTGCGCGTTTTTATTTGCACTTTTACATATTGGCACACGCGTCTGGCAGTGCGTGAGCCAAAAAACTGAAAAACACATCAAAACGATTTCCACCTTATCGGCGCATGAATGAAGCCGCAAATTGCGTTTAATTTGTGAATTTTGTACAATTGATATCGACGGGCAACAAAAAGAAGACACTGCAAGAACCATTCATTTTGCTATGAATTTTCAATTTTTTTTTGTTCTTATTATTATTTTTTTTATCATAATTAAACAATACGAAATCTTGCGTCAGCGCGTTGACTGATAAGAGTACTTGTTAGGTGGAGCACTTTTTTGGGACACCAGTGTAGCCATGTGGCAGTACTATTTTTCAAGTGAACTGTGCAAGCAGCAGAAAAAATAAGATAAATAGAAAGCTGTCGAAAGATAACATTGGCTGGTCAAAAGTCTACAAATGAGTGTAGACTCCAAGCATTATTGAGTATTGGAGACTTTCATTTGCGTAGCTGACAAAGCAATTAATTACGTTACGGCTCGGTAAAAAAGAAGATTGCATTAAATTTTTAGAATGATTGAAAATATATTCCATTTTGGTTAAGTTAAAGCATCGCACAATCTATGTATGTATGTACGTAAATTTGTATCTATGGGCATCCGGCTCGTAATTTACATGTGCCTTTAACATATTACGTAAGTAATTGATTGTGTCTTACGTTACGCTTTTGAGAGCTCACGCAGTATACATATAACAGCTACACACAGCCGCTTAAGGCATGTCGTTAAACGAAGACTTTTGAGCTCAGTGGCCCTGGCGGCTTCTCAAGAGTGGGCCGACAAATGACATGCTAAACTAATTTTTGGTGTCATCCGCACATGTTAAACACTAAATTCAAATGACAGGAGACGCCCCACAAGTGACTTGTCCTGCGGCGTTAGCTTGATTAATTTTTGGCTGACAAGTGCTTAGTAATAGAGAGTGCGAGTGCGACACATAGAGGGGGAGGCAGTGAGCGAGCGAGAGATGAGAGTGTGAGTTGAAAGACACAAATCATTGCGAAATGACTGTTGTGCTGCTCTGTTGCGTTGGTGGGTGCGGGTAATTGTATTTTTAGCGAGTGCAACAACAACATAATAACACAAACCCCGCTACACAGCGAGTGAGAAAGAGAGATAGACAGAGAGAGGGAGGACAAACCGCAAGCGTATAATTCGTTTACTGCTGCTGCTGCTGCTGTCGTTCAGGCTGATTATGCTATGTCGGGCATATTTGAGCACATGCGTGGAGCTGCTGCTACAGACGGTTTCGTTGGAAGACGTTAGGGAATGGGTGGCTGAATTGCATCTACATGAAAATGGTAATATCAAAACAACAACAACGATAAACAATGAACAATGAAATCAGCCATAAACGTAACGAAACGAAATGACGCACAGTCAGACGGATCAATGGCAAGGGATAAGCCCGCCAGCCACCAATAAAGAAAGAACAAAAAACAGAAAACAAAAAAATACCCAAATGGCAATTTGTCTGGGATTAGACGGCCAATGGGTTTGCGTGTCCAAGGCTAAAACTCAATTGACAACTCAATACCAATAATGGCAAACCACCAAATGGGCCAGCCGAACAACACGCTGTCAACGCGGCTAATTACTCACATCCAAATGGTCTGCTGCTTGGCAGGATTCCAAATGCCAAACACTCAACTAGCAACAGCAGCCACAACAATGTTTGGCGCAGTCAACGAACGTTGAAACAAAGCAGATTCAAAAACTCAATCAGGATTCCGTGAAAAAAAAAAAACAACACATAAACCAAAGAGCGCATAAATACTTGACGACACTTTGCATACCCTTTAGCAGAGTAGCCGAAACAATAACGTAGCTTTAATATTTTCTAAAATACCCTTTAACAGAGCTGTTAAGGAAAAACTTGACGTAGCTTAATTTCTTTTAATTCAAGTTAGAGCTCTAACGGAAATTACTCTGCGAATAAAGTACTCCGAAATGCTATATTAGAAAATGTCTATGCGGAACAAAATAATAATAATAATAAAAAAAAAAAAACAACAAATTGCTTCTATAATTCCTCGCAATCCTTCTTTGTACACTATTCGTTTAGCTGCAAGCTGTGTAAGGATCATTGTGGGACTTTTCTGCTTAAAAACTCCCTTGTGCGCCGTTATGGCTCTTCTGCCTGGATTGGTTTGCCCGCCTGCCAGCGAACCGTGCAGCGCGGAGTCGCGTTGAGTCTCGAGTCTTTGTTGTCAGTTTCAATTTCGTCGCATTTATTTCTCTCAACCCACTTGGCTGCAGTGCAGCAACGCATACAAATGGCGGTTAACTGCAGCTCGTTTGGTTGGCTCTGGCCGGCGATTAGAGAAGTGGCCAACTGGGGACAGATCCTGAAATGTAGCTCCTTAAAGCGTCTCGTTGCCGCACACTAATTATGGTTTGCCGCGCGTCGAAAACGGCATCGAATTCATTTTGTTTCTGTGCCACTCCGGATATCGTTGCATACAGTTGGCTGCCTTTTCAATTACCTGGCTGACTGCTTAATGGCCAGGCGTGTGGTTACGTGTGAGCGCACTGAAAACTGCCAAACTGATGGTCACGTGTGTTGGCGATTTACATCGAACTCGGATTGGCTGGCTTTCCAACCATACCCACAAATATTTTCAAAGTTAAGAACATGTTTTTTCCAGCTATATTATAATACAATTTTCCATTGGTTTCTACATATGAGATAATTGGTTTAATTGAGACAAGGACTAAGAGCTAAGTACTAGGAACTAGGCACAGTGTTAGATGCATGTTGTGCTACGATTTTGGCCACCTGAGATTTGGTTGTGGTTGTGCTTTGTATCTACGGATTGGTCACTCTTAAGGCGCCCTTAGAGTGCGGTAGGTTGTCGACGGTTCCAGCGCCAGACAGTTGCATCATCGCACACATAGACCAGAACGCTGGCATCCCGGGAAAATGCTATCTGACGCACAGTCGCCACGCTGCGCGCGTTGTGCAGGGTCGTCATATGGGCACCCTCTGGATCGCTGGGGTCCATTTCCCAGACATAGACCTTGCCCTGCTGGTTGCCCAGTGCGATAACCTTTTGCCATGGATTGAAGCCGAAGCGCACAAACCATATCTCACACTCATCGTATTCGAACTCCGCGATGATGGTGCACGACGAATCGCTGGGCTTGAGCTGCTCGAAGCTCTGATGCAGTTGGCCCGGCTTCCAGCACACGATGGCATTCTCGCAGGACTTGGAGAGCACAAAGTTGCCGAACCATTGCACACAGTCCACATAATTGCGGTGAATGTCGCGCGTTGAGAAGTCCGGAAAGTGTTTGGTGATTGTGGGAAAGGGCAGCGTTGATTTTTCCTGGCTAAACGTTTGTGACAGTTCGATTTTGTGCTGAAACTCCTGAGTGTTGAGGCACCACAGCTTCAGCGAATGATCCATGCCACTGCTAACGATGCGATCGCCGCGCATATTGAAGTCTATGGAGAGCACCTCGTCACGATGGCCCTCAACTCCACCAAAGATGGCAATGCAAACGTGCGTCTGTATATTCCATAGGCGTATGGCATGGTCCTTGCTGCCGGAGAGCAGCAGTTGCAACTTATGCGGATGGAACTTAAGCTCATTGATTGCCTGGCCATGGCCGATATAATTGCCCACCGCCTCGTTCTGTTCAATGTCAATGACACGGATGACTCCACGGTAGCCGGCGGCAGCAAGCAGCGGCGCGGACGTCTTTAAGTTATATGACCAGGCGCAGGTATAGAAAACCTCATCGGGCTGGCGTGAAATGGCATGAATCGGCAAGTGAGTGGCATGTCTAGTTATGGACACATTGGTAGCTACTTACATCCGGATCTGCATAGCAGTGAAGAAGAGTCAAGCCTCCTTTACGCGGACACTCGTAGACGGTGCACCGATTGCTGCCCGCTGTGGCAAACACTTGTGGCTCGTCTTTGCCCAGCAGCGTGTTGAACGACACGCCAAATATGTTGGCGCCATGGTTCTCCTTGACATGCGTGCTTGAAGAGTGAAATTGATTCAGCTTAAGGCCAATTACTTGCTGTCTTTAGCTTCCGACTTACTCGTATTTGTAGGCAGCGCCGCTTTTTGGCTTTGATTTGTGGCTGCGCCGGCCGCGACGTTTGCTGCGCGTGCTGGAGGCCGGCGATTTGCTACGTGAGGTGGTGCTGTTTGTGGTGAAACTCGCCGATTCATCCTGCATGTGTGTGCCATGCGGAAATTAATTGTTGCGATTAAGTTTCGCGTTTTTCATTGCAATTTGTATATTCAACTTACGCCGCACGAATCGTCCGAGTCTTCATTGGGCTCATTGTCGTTTTTCACTTTTTCGCTGCTCATGGCACTTTCAACACACACTTGAGGCACACGGCCGTTGGGCAATAAACAATTTATCTTGTTTGCAAAAAATTTAAGTAACGAAAACAAGTGTTTTTGTTCACTTTTGGCGGCAAGAAACACGCGCAGCGTTGCCACAACACGATCGTCATAGCGGTGGTACATACAATAACATTTCGCTGTTAATTAACACAAGCCATATCGATAGCCAATTGGTACATCGGTACATGTATCGCTTACAGAAGTCAATAATAAAATCACCTATCGATATCTCCCCAAATTAAGTATGCGCGAATAAAGTTTACGCATGCGCAAGCCAATTAAGGAATAATAGTTATTATTGTTTAAGAGTGATTGAAAATATGGAGAGACAATTACATGCCATGAATTTAAATATGAGATAACATTTACAAAAATGCTTAAAATATACGAATTGAATTATTTAAGACTGTACATATGCAACACAAAGGGGTCAGGGTGGTAGTACAGAGCTCGAAGAAAAGGGATAATAAAGGGGGGTGTACAAAAATGGGATTCATATACATACATACATATATATTTACAAAGTTATAGCGATAGAGTATAAAATAAGGGACAGTATCAAGACAATATATACAGCAGTAGAAAAGGAAACGCACACAATTTTTCATATTGTATATAGACAGAAGTTGTAAAGAGTAGTAGAGTTAAGAGACAGACAGAGAGACAGAAAAATTGTTTTAATGTTTGTTTGTATCTGTGGCTTTTTTGTTTGTTAACGTAACGTAACAACGTAAAAGAGAACTTAAAAGTTAAGGATTTCAAAAAAAAAGAAACAACTGAAAATACATATAAGTTATTCTAATTTATGCAATATAAACCATTTGCAAGTACGTTTTATTCGTCGACATTGATCTCGCCCAGACCGGTGTGCGCAGGCGTCTTTGTCGCTGAACGGTCGCTTTATTACTGCAACTGCTACTGCTGGAAACACTTTGACCTGCGTCAGCCTCAGCCCCACCAGCTGACTCAGTTGGAACTGTTGTCGTCGTCGCCGTCGTCGTCGTTGACGTCGCTGTTGTTGTTGTTGTTGTTGCTGCTGGTTCTGCTGCAGCCGTTTGTTCCTCTGTTGTGCATTCGCTGACTGTTTCCAGTGCTTTGGGTACCTGCGTCTCAGAGAGCGACGCCGGCAGAGCTCCTTGGTTTGTTTGATTGTCTGCGGTATTTATTGGTTGTTCAGTCGACGTTACCGTCGCTGTCGTCACCGCTACTTCTGATTCAGGCGCCTTGTGTAAGCTGCAGCTGCCATTCGAGTTGTTGTTGTTTAGATTTTTACAGTTGCCGTTGCAGCTTTTGCTGGCAGCCTCGCTGCGATTGGTCGTTTGGAAGATTGGAGGGGGTCAAGTGTTTTTTTGCACAGCAGTTGGCAGTGAGTAAAAGCGAACCGGTACAGACAACAAATTTATGGTACGGTTCGTTGTTTGGCATATTCATTTTAAATATTGTTTTTTTTTTTTTTTTTTTTAATTTTGTGAATTTCAAAAAATGGTTGGCAATAGAAAGAAAAAATAAATAGAACATCAGTTGATAGTATTTTTTTTAGATTTTTGTTTTGTTTGATTTTTTGCTGGGGTTAAAAGGCAATTTAAGCGAGGAGTACATTAGTTGCCCAAGGAACGCACACACAGAAACACACTAAAGCTCGAGAGCTCGCAGATAAAAAGTGTTGCATACTTTGGGCTGTCGAGCGAGCTCTGCTCGAGTGCAACCCAAACCCAACTGAATCCCACCCATATTTGGCAATGCAAATCGAACAATCGTGTCAGGATGTTGTGCATAATTTATGGCGTATCCAACCATCAGACACACACACCATGTTCGGCGCTGAATGGCGTCCATATTAAATGCGCACTGTGTGAATGACAGGCGCATGGGGAATTTGGGCTTTTAATTGAAACTATGTTCTCATCTGTGGTAAATAATAAAAATGCAATGCTGCCTTTCCAACTGTAAATATTAACTAAAAATGAAACGGCCCCAAATTGAATTCGTTTTGCGTACAGTAACGAGTAATGTTTAGAGCGAGTAACGAGTATCAAATAGGGAATAGTAGAGTCAGAAGATACGAAAACAGTTGTCATCTGGAGAGCACGAGGGGAACCAACTCTATACTTAAGAGTAGAGAGACATCAATAATTTAATACACCGAAAATTTGAACTATATTATGTTGTTGGAAAAATCTAAAATTTATATAAATATATAGAGAGTGAGACAGTTCTTCAATAATACGGTGCTTAGCTTTGCAAACGGGAATTATCACACGATTCTCAGTAGTAATAGTTGCAGTAGTTGTTGTTGTGTATGTTTTGACTAGACTAGCTAAAATACACGCGTTCTCTGTATATATTATGAGTTTGATGAGTTTATAATGAATTGAATATGATAAACTTTGCTGCAGAACTGCAGAGCAAGGCAATAATAGTTTAGGTAAAGTCAGTAGAACAGAAAATAGCACTACAAAGTATGATTCAAAACGAAAGTTAATAGAGTTAGAAAGAGATAGGTAGATAGAGATAGAAAGAGGGGGAAAGAGAAGAACAGTTTAGGAAAGAGATTGAGTGGAATGATCTATGAATTTAGAATGTGTTGGATAAGTATATTTTTTTACTGTTTGATATGAGCGCGCGGTTGGGGCAGGGTTATTAAATGGGGGTAGAGAGACAGATAGAGAGATAGAGTTAAAAAAAATTTAACAAAGTTAACGACAAACCAATATTTTTGAAGTTGGCTCTAAAAAGACTTACTCTTCGCTCTCAACGGATGAAGACGCAATCTGCCCCAATTTACTTTTACCTGATGTGGGGCTTCTGATCAAACACACACACATGTATAAAAAAGAAAAAAACAAATATATAAAAAACGTGTAAAGTTGTAAAAGTGAAAAGAAAAATCAAAAACCAAAAACAAAAAACATAAAGAAAAACCAAGACATTTGTCGATAGCTACATTTGGGTTAAGATTGTTTGGAATGAGAAATGTATGTAAATTCTCCGGTTTATGAAACTTTGTTTGAAGCTTGCCTTCTGTGCGCAATCCAAATAGAAATTCAATTCAATCAGCACTATATGACGAGGAGACATACTAATACGCTAAAGCCTGAACCGATTGTATTATATAAACATTGTATTATATAGAGAATTAGACGATCCCCGAAAGCACCAGCAAATACTTGTATTTAGCCGGTTCGTCGTTAGAGTTAGGATTAGAATAGAATGGTGCAGAACAGCTTCGAGTTCTTCAAGTACACAAACAAAATCAACACATATACAATGCATCCACCTACCTTGACTCGTCTATGAAAACGGCCTCGAGTACACGCGCCGCATAGTGCAGGTTCCGCTGCATATCCTCGTAGGCGACGGTCTCATGGTCCATCCGTCGCAGCAAGCTGCGTATTCTGCGAATGCAAAACAATTAATTATTAGCCAACCAGAACTTGTATCATTGGTAGAAATAAACCAACAATTTAAGTATCCGAATCGAAAAATGCTTGAAAACTAAAGATGGATAAACGTTGTACAATATTTTGTAAGCCAAATACCTAGGTTAATATAACCTAGTACTTGTTCCCTAGTCTAGATGATAAGCTGAAGTCTTCTATTTAAATTATTGAACTCTTTAATTAAAAATCCATTGGAAGTCAGATATGGAATTCAGATATCCAAAGATTTTTTTTTAATATTGAAACAACATCTTGTGTATAGCTTTACAAGGAAATTTATATCTGTTTAATGGTGCTCCAACTACGTTTATAAATAAAAAAAGATATATTTTGTTCAATTGCTTCAATTTTATGTACACAAAATAAGTTTTATTATGGTATATGGGTATTTTTTATAAACTCTATTCTATATATGTGTATATACTAGTATGAAATCTTGACTCAATGTAAATATATAAATTTGATTAAATTTAGCATATTGAAAATAATGAAATTCTAGGAGTAAATATTTGATTATAAACATCAAAATATATATACATTTTTGTTGTTATTTGTGTATTTAAAAAAAGTACTAATATCATAATTTACCGTAATATTTCTAAAAATTATTTGTAGTATTATTATATACATATTAGAGTCTTATGACAATTTCTAATCAAGACTTGTTTGGACTATGGTTTCTATAGCTTCTAGAAGATGTAGCCTGAGCAAGTCTTTTGCAATAGCTGGAGGTTATACTATATTTGTTTAATGTAACTGTAATTTTAAAGAGCAATAAACTTTTATAAAATCTTAATAAATAGGACATGAGTCCTCACAAGTGTGATCCCTCATTTGTGTAAATAATTTTGATTTTTATCGTTTGTATATATCTATATAAATGAAACATAAAACTCACCTGACAGCTGCTTTGTTAAGAGCATCTGGCGTATCGACAGGTGGCAAATTTTCCGTATCCCATACATCACCGGCGGAAGTATTTGATACCGATTGTAACGATTGACGCGACGATTGATCCATTAGTGGATGGAACATCGAGCTTGGGGCGGCGAGTACGGAGTTCTGATATTCGGTCGTATCGCGACTTATTCTATAATCGAAGGTTTGTCGCTCGATTGGCGCCGGTTGCGCTGGTACATCGGTTACGAAATTCGTTTGATTTGGCGACGACGGTTGCATTTTGCCGGTAAGATTCGATTGAGCTCGGGACGAGCTATCGACCGCACGCTTATCGCCGGCTGTTGAGGATGAGTTTCCGTTGGAGCCCTTACCACTAAGTCGCTCAGCGAGAGTCTCGCTGATCGGCGTTTGGAAGAAGCTAATGCTGCCCGACGATGGCGAGGCGATTGATTGCGATTGTCCGTCGATCTGTGTGAAGCTCTTGCGACTGTTCGAGCGCCGTACAATGGTGAGTGAGCCGTGTTCTATAAATAACAAGAGCAGCAATTCGATTGATGGTCAGTATTGCTCAGATGTATTCGGTGACTTTCATTTAAATAAATTGACTGCCTGAAACTAACTGAACACACTTGAGAGACGTAATGCTGGGAAACGTAACGTACAGTTGACGTAAAATAAAATAAAACTATACACAAATGTTTATAAACTGAAATTACAGAAGTGAAAAAAATGTCTACTAAGTCGTTATAGGGCGTATGAGACGAGAAACTGGATCAGAAATAAGTTTTGTCATACGTTATGCAAGTATTTTTGATAATTCCTCTAAGTACATATTTCTTATAAGAATGAAAGACTTTGTTTAGCTGAGCGATCACACATTTCTTCCAAGTAGTTCCTAAAAGTCTTTATTCTAAGTATTTCCTCTAACTGTTTCCTTTAAGCATTTCCTCCAAGTCTTTCATGCTTAGCTAAACGATCACACACTTAACTTCATTCTACTGCACTGCACAACTGACTTCCACAAGGCTTGGGCGACTGAGGAAATGCTGCAGCTGCTGCCCTTTATATAGGGCGACTTTCATTTAACGACTGAGTAGTACTCAAATGTTGAGCCTGACAGCAGGTAGAGGTCGTTGCAGGCGAGATTTAAGTGACCAATGGGAAGACTCTCTGCTTCTTCAAGCATACTAGCATACTGCTTCATACATATAGACAATTTGAATAATCTGAGAGGCAGATAGGCAGAAGTAGAAATGGAGAGAGACAGATAGACAGACAGACATATGGTATATAGACTAATCTCGTCTGGCTGTGGACACAAAGGGAGACGGAGAGAGAGAGAGAGAGAGAGAGAGAGAGAGAGAGAGAGAGA
>NW_022045954.1:118883-140402 GCF_001654015.2 Drosophila navojoa
TTAATGTATGTAAATATTTTGGTAATTTAAGGAATAATACTATATAAGATTAAATTTAGTCGTCAAAATGGGCGAAACGATCCTCCAGATCTCGACCATTCTAATTGGTACATTAAGGATATTTTGCTCCGACTAATAAATACGGGCAATTGACTTGCTAATTGCTGACGAATTGTCAGGTATTTATTGGCGAATTGCTTAGCCGTAGAGCACTTGGAGCTGTTGTTGCTTTGCGTTGCGGCTTTTATCTGTTCGAATATAAAATAAAGCTAGCAACTGTAGAAAGCTTCAGTATTGTCTAACCAGTCACCCAGTCACCCAGTCGACCAACTGCAATCGTTATGCGACTTTGCGCTCTTATCGCCGTCTGCCTGTTGGCACTGCTTTCCCTTGCCACCGCGGAGGAACAAAGTGAGACTTGCGGCTGTATGCGAAACTTTGAGCTGGTCTGCGGCAGCGATGGCATCACGTATCCAAATCCGTGCGAGCTCAACTGCTCCGCCAAGCGGGCTGCGCGTCACGGCAATCCTTTGACTCAGGTCAAAGCTGGGCCCTGTTAGATGCGGGAGTTACACAAGATTATACCATCTAAAGATGTGAATTGTTCGCTTCACACTACAAGTCAAATAAACTTTTTTCCGTCTATTGCAAAATTCAATCAATGTTAATTACGTTTTCTTTGCTTTGATTAAATGTGAATAACGAATTTCCGCTCGAGTTTTAAGTCACGGTGGATCTCTGGGGCTCTCGGCTTCGCAAGCCTATTAGAGTGGAATATATTGATTATTAACGCATTACTCCCTATGACAGGCTGTACGAAAAAAGAGCTAACATTTTCAAGCTAAGTTTTGGAAGGTTTTAGTCTTCTTCTACCAGTTTCCCAGAATTGATCGTCACGCAGCTGTTTGCTATTATCGCTGTCAGCTATCATATCCTATCATTGTGACGAAAGTGTCAAAGAAGTCTGCGGCAGCGATAACATAACGTATCCCAATTTGTGCGTACTCAACTGCTTCGCAGTCGCAGCTACGGCTTTTGGCGTTAACTTGACTCAAGTGCATGCAGGACCCTGTTTGATTAACGATCTCAGCTTAAAGACAATTATAAATATATGTATATCCATTTTAATAGGAAAAGTTGCACACACACACACACACTCTTTCAGCAATCCAGTAACTCTAAGAAATCATATCAGATTGTTAATTTGGATTGATCATTCGGTTGGCCTTATTCGGATGTCATAGTTTAGGCTTAATCGCTTTTGGATCCGGATGCAGATCCAGGGATTATACAATCTAAAAATGTGAACTACATTTTCATAGCTTACTTCAGAGTTAAAGCTTAAAATTTGAGGGAGAGGGAAAGAAAGAGAGAGAGAGAGAGGCAGGTATGTTCACATAGTGAAATAATATTGTTATATAAATCACATATGATATTTTTATAGATTCGAAGTTGACGTAAGAGTCGGTTTCAATATTTTAATAATCTTTTCTGGTTTTCGCCAGCTACCAACTCATTACAATATATACATAAACAGCAGAGTTCTAGCATACGTGTTTACGCCTATTTAGCACCTAAGGTGAGATAATTGCCATTTTTCCCGGTACCTCGAGTGCAAATATTTATCTGTTATATATATATTTTCAATAGATAATTTACGTTTAATATTATATTTATTCGTTGTGCTAGACAGCAAGAAATTTTCTTATACATATATATATTTAAGTGATATTTGTATATATATACATTTATACTTTATAATAGATTTGAGCTTTACCATAAATTATTGTTCATACTTGTGCTGAGTTCAACCTTCGTTATATTTATTCAACTGTTCAATAGATGTGGAACGAATTCTAATTCTAACAATAATAAGAAATTAGTTATAGTAAGAAAATATCATGAAGAAACGTCAACGTGTCTTCAAAGTGGAAAAATATCGTATGTATAATTTAGTATAAAATCAAGAAGTACAAATAGAATTACAAATACAAATATTTAAGTATATCTTTGAAAAGTTGCAAAGTAGATGATTTATTTGCTCAGGCAATGATAATGAATATATATTATATTGTATATTGTATAGCATTTTCTTCTAGTAGTTTTCTAGCTACATATGTGTTTTTATGCCGATTCAGTGGTCACAAACGCCAGCCTTGTGTATCTGAAGTGCTGTGCCCTCTGATTAATAGCTGTTTATACATTGAAGAGATAAAGTTAGTCACTATCAATAGCCACTTCGAATGGGCTCTGCTGATAAGCAAAAATATTAGACACATACAGTTATAGCTCCCCCATTGATGATTCAGAACGGCCTAAATTATTATTCCATTTATTTTGTATTTTGATTATTTTGATTATAAATTTGCGTTGGAATGAACAGATTTGAAACAGATTGAAGGTACGCTCAGCAGTCTCCGGATCTGAGCAAATCCAAGCTACGTCCAGCCCGCTCGAGTTCGCGACGTGCACAATCGTATAGACAGCGGTTTGGATAGGATATCAAGTTGCTGGCACAGACTGGATCATAGTTGCGGGGACACGGGCAGAATTGTTTCGGTAGGCCCAGCTTCATGTCCTCCGGATTGGCGCTCACACAGGCAGCCAACAGCAGGCTCAGGGCCAACAGCAATAAATTGTATTTCATTGTATTCGTACAGCAGGTTAATCCACTAGTTGCTCGATATTGATACTGACAATTGGGTTTTTTGTTTTGGCTGGGCCACTTCCATCGGCTCGCTTGTCTGCATGGCTCTTATCTTATCACAGGTGCTACGTTGTTTAGGTATTGTTTTTTTTACGCTTTTTCTCTTACTGCTTTAAATATATTTTGTTAGAGCTTTGTGCTCACATATTTGTTGAATATATTTAGGAATTTTCTAATTATTATTAGTTGTTGATGGTTTCTGCCTTCCAGTGATCAACAGCTGCTGCTTTGAATAGCGTTCGCGTTGCCAACTAATTGCATTGCCAAAAGCTCTCCCAAAAGCTTTTTGTGTACATAGAGATGCGCACGTGCCGACTCAGATAACGGCACCAATTCAAATATAAGCTTCATTCGATTATTATCAAAACAACTATCTGAACAGAAGAGATAGGTATTTTTTGATAATACTCAAAGTGAAGTTTATATATTTTAATTGGTTGAATGAATGAATATATAGTGGCATATACTTATTAAAATAAATTATAATAATAATTATACTTGATGTAATATATGAAAAATGATCACTTTCATCTTTGTATTTCTAATATTAGATGATTTATACGTATAGGGTTATATATTTTATAAAATATAATTAAAGTTAGACCTAAGTCCAAACTAGTCGACTTCAGTTTCAGTCATTTTTTATTACCTACAGCTTTACTAAAGCTTTACTTGAGGTATAAATAATAAATAAATACATACATATAAATATATATATTTCTTTCTTGTTATTGATAAGAGAAATTTAACTGTTCTTCAGGTCTTCTTTCTTCTTCTTAATTTCTTACTTCTTCTTCCATTTACTCACGCGCCCATCTCTAATATCAGTCTATCTATCAGTCTCTCTCCCTCTCTCTCTCACACACTCTCTTTTCACACTTGCTCACTGTCTTCTTATCAGCATTGACACTTCTGGAAAAGGTGCGCACTGGTTTGCCGCGATCGTGGCCGAGCCCTTGATAATCGGCAGGTGGGAAAAAGTAATTTGGCTAAAATAATAGGTGTACCTCTGTTAGTAGTTGCCTTAATGATGGCCCTCAAGGCACTCGCTCACTTCAATTTGCATTTCCATTACCATTTCCATTACAGTTTCAATTAATGGAATGCCATATTTATCGCGTATCGCGTATACATATATTCTAATTTATTTTGATGTCAATTTGTGCACTCTTTTGTTGCCCAACTAAGTAGTTTTGATAGTAATTCACTCAATTTGTAGAGCTCGGCCACTGGGGAAATCAGACTGAGCGCACGATAACTCGTTCTGTCTTAGTTGCGAAATTGGCATAGCCATGCGCATTTCGAGTCTTTGGGCTGTCCGCTTGGTAATGCTGCTGCTGTTGGTGCTCCTCTGGCTGCACAGCTGGCGGGGCACACCACAGGCGGAGGCCATCATCAATTGCCAGGCGCTGTAAATTGTTGGAGGTGCGCGAAGCCAAGGCAAACAAAACGCTAAGCAATTTCAATGAGACGAGACCACTGCAAGCAAAGTTTTCATAGAGCAGGATGGCGTGGAGGATGGAATGCGACAGATGTTTTTGTTTTTAAGTGGAAGCACACTCTTACTTGCACACACAGACACACACACCCGCGCACACACACACTATCACAATCAGAAACAAAAATAGTCAGCAATTTGTTGACTAATTAGCAAAACTGACGCATACTCAGAGACGTACTTGACGTACTCAGCCCAAGCCCCGCCGGAACACGCTCCATTCAGTTAAAAAGATTGCGTTTGCTTTGCTTTTGACGCTCAGTGTAAATTCAACGCCCGACTCGTTAAGTCGCATCTCATCAAATCTCTTAGAATCTCGCCGTATCGCACAGACTTGATATTTGACTTTTTTTTTTTTTATTATTTCGCGGCTGCTGTTTAATTAGCTGAAAGCGAAGATGAAATCTCTGAGTTTGCTGCTGCTGCTTAGCTTTGTTCTAACTGTTGTTTGGCTTGGCCAGAGCGAGGCCAACTTTTGCCCCTGCAACCTCAACGAAAAGGTTCAGATCTGCGGCTCGAATGGCATTACCTATACGAATCGTTGTGAATTTGAGTGTACACAGCGCGAGTACAAGGGACTGGGTCGTAAGCTCAGCATACGCAAGATGGGACCCTGCTAAGGTGGCGCCAGCATCTACGGCTATATTTTCCTAATCAGCGTGTATAAATCTAATTATAAAGACGTTTCTCATATTTTATACATATTTTTAATGACATTTTGTTTAATAAATTGTTACATATTTTTTAAAATTCTGTTTCCATGAGATATTTACAAAATATATTGTTATAAAATATCTTCGAACTATTTTTGATTATTATTAAAATATATTTTATATATAAATGATTTTTTTTTTTGTTTTTAAATATATAAAATTGTTTTTAATCTATATCGATATAATTCAATAATAAAATATATTGCTTAATGTTATAGAATTATAAACTTTGATTTATTTGTAATTTATATATATACTAATAATTTTTTTTATAATTATATAAAATATAAATTTGTAATTTTTTTTAGAATTTTTGAAGACCTAAAAATCCCAGCTAAAGTATTTTCTTCTTTCCTGCTCTATAAATCATTTCTTATCGATATTTATGCAAAGTGGAAGCGGAAAAATTGATGGATGTGCCAAAGCGTGGAAACAGGTTTAATTTGATTGGGTCTGATGGGTCTGGCCGCTTTCATTGAGGCGCGCTGAAGCGTGTCGCCGATTTATCGTTGTGTTCGTATGCAAATATTGCCATTAAATGCTAATTAAAAGCACCAACAACTACGTCACCAACTTGTTTGAGCTCGATGCCATTGATATGGGTGGGAGGGGAGAGGGCGGCGACGGTGCGCCGCTTAAACACTCGCCTCACGTACATCCATCAAATTGTGCATAATTAATCGAGAGACAGGTCCAATGCCTGCAGGGGGCTGGATGGGCTCTGCCATTTGTGGATTTGTGGACTGTGATTTATGAACTGCATTACGCTTTCGTTAATTGAATCACGATACGTGCGACACAAATGTCAAATTACTCAAATGCCACCGTGCAACATTCTGCGAGCAACACAAAATACAATCGGGGCACATTTATGAGGCACGAACATCGCCAACCTGCGCTGAGCAGAGCAGAGCAAAACGGGACTACCGTTTGTTTTATGACAGGAAGCTGTCAGCCGCGTTAAATGAAGGGAATGTTATTAAAAAGATAATGCGCCGTCGACTCGGTTGATGACATGTGCTTTTATCTCTATGTACTCATGGCTCAACACTGTGCAGAAAAATGAAATCAACATAAAAGTTGCCTATGGTACAGTTGGGAGCATGAAAATGTCAGGTTCTGCATAAAAGCGAGCCTACAAATTACTTAATGTTTCTTTTTTTTTGTATCAGTGAGTGATATTGCTTAGTAAGTTGCTTGGAGCGGCAATTAATCCACTTTCCCTGAATCTAGTTTTATTGCTGCTATTTTGAATAATTTATTTTTTAGTAATCTGCTTTGAATTTTACATTTTATATGACATGCGCGTATTTTATTAATCTTTTTATAAATACATATAAATACATTATAAATACATGACAGAAAATAATGAAAGAATATGAATAAATATAAAAATATTTGCTTTAAATTTCAGATCAAGAATATTTATTTAAATTTGCTAATATATGACATAGGCATACATTATATACTTCAATTTAATTTTTAGTATTTTTTAATTTTATTTTTTTATATATATTTTTTAACTTCATTGAGTTTAATATTTACTTTATTATATACATATATTACATTTTATTTTATATTTTATTATTTTTATTTCCAAAAATTTTATTTAATTTAATATTTACCTAATTTTTTTAGTATTTTATTTATTCAATTTTTTTTTATTTTATTTTGTTTTGTTTTGTATTTATTAAATTAAATTAAATTAAATTTTCTTTTCTCTTATTTTTTGTTTGTTTTTAAAATTTTTTTTTTTTACTTTATTGAATTTTATAAAAAAAAAATTTTTTTTTTGTTTTTGTATTTTTTTTTTTGTTTTATTTTATTTTATTTTATTTACTATATCAACCATTTCTGTCTTTGAATAAATATACATGACTAAAATCAATTGGATTATAAGCAAATAAAATTTTATCACATTTTCAAAAAATTTTCCAGCTTTCATACCACTGTGCCATTTTCTACAACAGCCAAGTTAAATGCATAAATTTACTAAGCTAGAGTTACATAATATGTAATTGTTTATATTTGCATTCTTTTCAATCAGTCACAGTTTGGCATTTTAACAGCTGCTTCGCATTATGACTTCAAACACAGCTGTGCACCTTAGCCACCGTCTCATATTATATATATGTATGTATGTAGTATATTTAGTTTTATCTCTTCTTTTTCAAATGGGCAGTCTGCTTTTCTACTGCCTACTTTTCGGGTAACACACAAATAGGATTATGACTTTGCTAAGCTTTCGAGACGTAATAGGTAGATATATACGCAGAGCTTATAAGGATTATTTATTTACATGCTATTATTGGACTCTCGCAGAGATGAAATACAATTTGCATTGACTTAACCTCGTTTAGTTGAAGTATTTAATATACGCTTGAATATTTAATAAATATAATCTTCGAGCACCCGACTTTTGCACATGGATTAGCATTAATCTATCAAGGTAAATTGGATGCAATAAAAAAGTAACAACAAATACAAATACGAGCGTGTTTGTACTAATGCTTAGTATAGACCTGTTCGTTGCATAGACAGCGAGTCCCATATTACACATTAGCAATCTGTACGATTGACAACAAAGCTGGCGCGCTGTTGTTGTAATCGATTTTGATAACAAGTGTTTGATAAGCGTAAACCTATTCACGACATCAAATGGCTACACAAATACCAATCAAAACACGAATCGGCCGTGTGCCTTAGAATGGAACTGAACCAATTTGCTGACGCTTAAGGGTTGACGGAGCTGAATAAAATGCGAGTAAATAGATATGAAAATCGAGAGAGAGAGAGAGAGTGCAAAAAATAACGAGTGTGCACCAAATTCGAATGCATACATCAAAGGGCCGACAGTTGAATACCCTATAATTATTATTATTTATGTTATATTTACTTGAACAATAAAATATTTAAATATGTATATGAATATAATGACAATTGTGTATAGGCCAACTCTTTATTCAAATAAAAGGAATTTTTTAAATGTAAAACTATATTAAAATTTAATAGAATACAATTTAAACGGAAAATAATTTTTGGGTTTTTTTTTTTTTTTTTTAATTTTTATAATATGTAAAAAAAAGAAAATATATATATTTTTTTTTTTTAAAATAATATTATTATCCCTGAAGCTCAAATAAGAACTTGATTAT
Organism: Drosophila navojoa; assembly: GCF_001654015.2. The sequence goes on from NW_022045954.1 coordinate 126,957, forward strand.
TATTATTATTTTTTGTTGTTGTTTTCGATGGCAAGCTACTAAATATAAACGATGTCCGTCATTAAGACCACAGAGGTACCAATAAATAATCTATAACCTTTACAAAAATCAAAGAAATCATAATTACAATTTCAATATATTTATATAGAATTTTTGATTTAGATATTTTCCTTTCGTCCTTAGCATTCTGTAAGGGTTACAATACCCTTTGCCAAGCTGTTTGTTTACAAGACCCAAAACATATGTTTGCAGAGCGTGTATTAAATATGAATCAGATATTCGCAGCGTATTAATCAAAGTATTTTCTTCACATTTTTTCGCCGACTTCTGATGCCGCCTGAACAGTTTTTTTTTTCTTCTTTTTTTTTTTTGTATGCCAAACTCGCGTTGCTTTGATATTATTAAATATTTACATATTAAATATGTACTCGTAGGCTGCTATTTATTCATGTGGCTGCGGCCGCTGGGATCCAGGGAAAAAAAAAAAAAAAAAAATTATAAAAAAGCTCTGAAAATTCCTTGGCAAGGGTCCGATCTGGGCATACGGAATTTCTTGCTGTTGTATATTTTTGGCGTTGTTTTTGTCGTTTTCCGACGCAATTCAATCAGTGTACGACATCAACGTAAGCCAACTCCTGGCGCCCTGACAGACAAACAGACTGACAGGCAGACAGGCGGACAGGCGGACAGGCGGACAAACGGACAGGTGACAGGCGACAGGCGGTATTAGTAGGCTTGGCTCAACAAATAAATAAAGTTCAGGTTTATTTTTTGCTCAACAAATTTAACCTGTTTTAAATACATGAAAATTGATAGACAGCCACACGTGTGAAGCACTTGTAGCACGCCTCAAACACGCTAAGGAAAACTCCAAATCCAATTTGAATGTCAAACCCTTTTCACGTCAATTCCACGATGTTCAACAGAATTTAATAAGTTGCGCAAAAAATGCTGCAAATGATTCGGGGTTAACAGCGAAAAGTTTACGGGCTTTCATCAAGTCTGGATATGAAGTTATTTTACATATTTCGACATTTTTTCTAGTTCCACTTGTATGCCTCTAACATGTGCACCTATGCCCTAGGCAGCTGGCTGGTACTAGTATATACATATATTATGCAAGCAGCGGCTGCTGAACAACAGTGTTGCAAAATGTTTTAATTAGCCAAACCAGCAGCCAGCAGCCCACTAAAAAGAGGGCGTGTGCAGCTGATACAGCTCCCACGCCCCCTTTGCCCACTATGCACGTGGGCGCGGAAGCGACGGGCTTTTCCATTTTAGTGCACGGTCACGCAGCGGAAGTTGGCGATGGAAGGTGAACGAAATGAAAATGCAACGTGCTAAGTGGCGAGAGATGCGAAAAGGCCGACGTGACAGCACCACGAACAATCTGATAAACACGCAAAAATAAAAAAAAAAATAAAAAAAGGTAAAGGTCGCCATAGTCTATGGACATTTTACATAACCAGGCACAGTTGCTTAACCAGCTACAAATTTAAAACGGGATTTTTGAAGTTATCGATGGAATTTTCATTTGCATAGAGAGGACTTCGTTTAAAGTTACTTTAGAATAATCCAAGTCAAGCTTGCCTTATTTATAGGGTATCTCAAGTCAATCAAAGAGTGCTTTGTATTGATCAATGAGCTAATATTTAAGCGATTAATGAAATGAAGGAAACACATGTGTAAATATAAATAAAAAGCTTATTGTGTGTAAGCTGAGTATACAAGTTAATTCAAATCATATTCTAATTCTAAGTATGTGAAAATGTTAATTAATTATTGTATAAATTTGTGAATCAGCTGTCTTTAATGAGCAGAGAATGTGTTATAATAATATTTCAATTTATTTAGATTTAAGGTTTATTGTTAAATGAACTTCATGTTCAAAAATATAATTTTAGTAAATTCAATTGAATGCCAATTTTTGTATTAAATTAATCCATATTAGACTTGATCAAAACATCTATACAATTAAGTAGAGGTTACAAAAAATTATCTAGATTTAACTTTGATTTTCAATTCCTTTTCGAATCGAATGTGTTCTTCGCAAGCCGAAGGCCCCAGTTGCCAGTGCTTAATTCCTCAGTTCTTTTAATTTTAGATTAATTTTAATCTCTAATAAGTAAATAAATTTATCCTTCAAGATAAGAATTTATTGCGCTTTCACTGCCCATTTTAATTTATAATAATGATTGCGGCTTTACTGCTCAATTTAGTCCAATTCAAGCGGATTACACAAAATACTTCAATTCAAACATACTTTGGTATTTTGACGCTGTCTGTGGTTTCCCTTCAGTTGTCAGCAATTGTAGTTAAATTTTAATGTTGAATAATTGATTAATTAGCCAAGAGCTGAGCATGCCTTGTGTGCTCTGTGCCCTGTGGATGCCAGCTAAAAAACTTTTCTCTGCAACTTGTTAATTGTTTTTGTCAAATGTATGTAATTACCAAGTTTGAGCTTAGCCTGCGCGGAAATTGTTTACTTTTATACACCCCACATAAAGTAGTTGGATGCAAGGGGGTATATTGGTTTAAAAAAATTTATATATGTATGTATGTATATATGATATCAGACTGGAGTCTGATTTTTGGTATTAATTAAGTATTCATTAGTCAGCGAGTCTCTGAATCTGATAGCCTATTGAAGTAAGTGAATTCCTTATTATTGTGACACACAAGACGACAATGCTCGACGCAGGGTATCCTTTAGTCCGGCACCGTTAGCTATTACACGCTTGTTTACCTTTAAGACTGTGCTTCTGTAGCAAGCATTTAATATTCTCATTCAGTCGAGCAACACAAACAGAACAATGGCGACTTATTATTCCTCTCGGATGTTGTCCTAGTCACAAAGGTCGCAAACAATAATTTCAAATGCATTTCATTTTTCACTGTTTAATCAGTTGGTTTGCGCCATGTCCTTTGTATAAGCCAAATAAATAGTATATATGAATCTACAATGTAATAACTGATGAACGCGTCCATCTGGTAAAATATTTGACTTGCACTCTATGGATTAGTAAATAATCAGGCCGGAACCTAGTATTTGCAAGCAGCGTTGGGGACTATAAAAAGCCGTCAAGATCCACCGGATGCAGCAAAAACCGTTCACAGCTTTATGGAGTGCGGATGGCTTCGAAACTATTGAACCTAGTCTTGTGCTTGTGCTGGCTGCTTGCCCAGACGCAGGCAGATTCGGCAAAGGATAAGAACGCAAAGGAGGTGGACGACAACTGGTGGCGTAATGAGGTCTTTTATCAGATCTATCCCAGATCCTTCAAGGACAGCAATGGCGATGGCATTGGTGATCTGAAGGGCATCACCTCCAAGCTGCCATACTTTGTGGAGACAGGCATCACGTCCATTTGGCTGAGCCCCATTTACTCGTCGCCCATGGTGGACTTCGGTTACGATATTTCTGACTACAGGGACATTCATCCGGACTACGGTACTTTAGATGACTTTGATGAACTTATCGCCGCCGCCAATCAGCTGGGAATCAAGATCATTCTTGACTTTGTGCCCAATCACAGCTCTGACCAACATGACTGGTTCAAAAAGTCCGCTGCTAGAGTCCCTGGCTACGAGGATTTCTATGTCTGGGAAGATGGCACTGAAGAGAATGGTGTACGCAAGCCGCCCAACAATTGGGTGTCCGTGTTCTCTGGCTCCGCCTGGGAGTGGCACGATGAGCGGAAACAATTTTATCTGCGTCAATTCACCAAGGGACAGCCCGATCTGAATTATCGTAATCCTGCTGTGCTGCAGGCCATGGACGCTGTTCTGACCTACTGGCTGAAACGGGGCGTGTCCGGCTTCCGCATCGATGCCGTCATCTATGTCTATGAAGATAAGCAGCTGCGTGACGAGCCATTGAGCGGAGCCACAAGCGATCCCAACTCCGTTGACTATCTGGACCACATCTATACTAGAAATCAAGAGGAAAACTACGGCCTAATTCAGCATTGGCGCAAACTGCTCGATGACTATTCGGCAAAATATGGAGGACCAGCGCGAATTATGATGACCGAGGGCTATGCGGAGCTGTCGCAAGTAATGGAGTACTATGAGGACGAGAATGGCGTGCAGGGCTCCAACTTCCCCTTCAACTTTGACTTTATAACCGAGCTGAACTCAGAGTCGTCGGCTCCGGACTTTGTCTTCACTATTCAGAGATGGTTGACCTACATGCCGCCTGGACACGCGGCCAACTGGGTGATGGGCAATCATGACAATCCCCGTGTTGCGTCCAGATATGGTGCCAAGTCGGTCGACGCCATGAACATGCTATTGATGACTCTACCGGGCATTGGCATTACCTACAATGTGAGATGCCCTAAAGTACTTTGAGTTCTTTGTTTGTTTCTATTCGATTTCTGGTTTCTTGTTTAGGGTGAGGAGCTGGGTATGGAGGACTATCGTGACATTAGCTTTGAGGATACAGTGGATCAGCCCGCATGTGAAGCTGGTAAGGATGACTACAAGTGGATTTCCCGCGATCCCGAGCGCACGCCAATGCAGTGGAGTGACGAGAAGAATGCCGGCTTCTCCACGGCCGATTCCACCTGGTTGCCAGTGCATCCTAACTATCAGGAACTGAATTTAGCCAATCAGCAGTTGGCACCGTCCAGTCACTATAAGGTCTACCAGTCCCTGATCAAGCTGAGGAGCTCTAAGGTGCTAAAGGACGGTACATATACCGCCCAGGCTCTCAATAGACGTGTTTTTGCGCTCAAGCGGTAAGTGGAATACGATTTTGATAGTGCTATTTCCATCCTTTATATTGGTCTCCGTCAACTGCAGCGAGCTGAGGGGCCAGCCCAGCCTGTTGACCGTCATAAACGTGAGCAATCGCACCCAGCAGGTGGATGTCAGCGACTTTATCGATTTACCCAATCGCCTTACTCTTCTGGTTGTCGGAGTCAATTCCCAGTACAGAGTGGGCGATCGTCTCAAGCCAGATGAAATCAGGCTGACGCCCTACGAAGGTTTAGTTATACAGCTTAAGCCCAGCAAATAACTTAGCATATTGCGAATGCTACAAATAAAGTTTATTATGAAAAATGTACAAACGCTTTTAAGCCGGGAGAGTTTGGAGATTGCCAAATGGCTTTGCTGACCTATAACTTCTATCAAAAACTAGTTTTGGGGCTTTAGGTATTTCGGGAATGTTCGTCAAACAACATGAGATCATATATTCGACTTAATCATTTTATAAAGTAAATGGCATTGATTTCAACAAAACAAACTTGAAAAATTTTAATAAAGCTAATTTTACTGATAACATGCCTTGATGTAGTTCGACTCAGTTCTTGATCGGTTTATGTTTTGTATTTCACACGAAGAATATTCTTGTTCTTATTATTTTTGATAAGACTTTTACTATATAGTTTGGCTTTCATTTAAAGAAAAAACATAAAAAAGACTAGAAATTTAAATTTAAAGTGAAGATAACACAAATTACAAAATAATTTCATTTAAAAGTAATAAAATTACATCAACTATATTCTGGTGAAAATCTGTGTTGATAGAGAGAGAGAGAGAGAGAACCTTCAGCATTGCATTTTTATTGTATTAATTTAAGCTTTACCATTATATATAATTTAAAATTCATTTGAATTACAATTTAATTACAATTCCCATTGCTTATTTACACTTGAAAGCGTTTTGCACGTTTTAATTGAATTGCGAGCATTTGTTGTTGCTGTTGCTGTTGATGTACCCACCCAGCCCTCGAGCCCCGCCCACTCCCATACGTCTCCTTAGCTGTTGCTGTCGTCGCATTTTCGCCAAAATATATTTCATAACTGTCAGCGCGTCTGGGCAGCTATAGATAAATTTGCCGTTGAGCTTAATTAAAAGCCCTTTGTTGTTTACTATATTGGAATGGTGGATGCTGTGAGCGACGGCGTGGACTTTGAGTGGAACGTAAGCTTGTGCAAGCATTTATCAGCTGCATCACACACAGTTCTCGCAGCTTCCAGTTGATCACGGCTGCCGAAGGCGAAGCGACGTGTTGCGAGCCGTGAGAGTTGCAATTTTGTTCCAATTTGTGTTTACATATTTTGTGATAGGTAATGAGAGGAAGAAAGAGAGAGAGAGAGAGAGAGAGAGCGAGCAAGAAAGTGATATGAATGCTAGCATTAGTCTTGTATAGTAGATAGAATGGGAGAGAGAGAGAGAAATAGGAAGAGCGTGATTTAGCAAACGAGCGTGCCAGCACAAAAGAATTGAAAGAGAATAAGCTTCGGCAAAATATAAATTTATCTCTGAATGTGTTGCTAAGAGAAAGTTTGTTCCTTACAAATGCGGCTTTGCAAAAACTGAGTTATAATTAAATAGAAGTATTACGCAAATATTATAAGGTATAATAATAGGTATAAAACAGAATTTAATTTGCTTGCAATTGTAATACGAATTTGTGTTTCATTGGCTGTCCTCTTTTTTCCAATTTTAATTATTTATAATCAGATGTGCTGTGTTATTAAGAGTTAATGTGGTTTGGAAATTATTATAATTACACAACGGGCGATTGAGAAAAAGTTGCTTAAAACACAGCTCCGTGCGGCTAGCTGCAATAGTCGCTGGAGTCAAGATGTTCGCAGCGCAACAGTTAAATCGAGCAACTCAACTAATTCTAATTTGCAGCCTGCTGTGGATAGAGGCGCCCGGCCTGAGCATGTCCAGCTTGGTGAGCAGTCAGACGGAGGACTTTATTGACTGGTGGCAGCACGCGGTCTTCTATCAGATCTATCCCAGATCCTTCAAGGACAGCAACGGCGATGGCATTGGGGACTTGCAGGGCATCATTTCGAAGCTGCCGTATTTGGCCGAGACAGGGATCACGGCCACTTGGCTGAGTCCCATTTTCCAGTCACCCATGGTCGACTTTGGGTATGACATATCGGACTACAAGGCCATACAGCCGGAATATGGAAGCATGGCTGACTTCGAGCAACTGGTGCATAAGGCCTCCAGTCTGGGTATAAAGATCATCTTGGACTTTGTGCCCAATCACAGCTCGGATCAGCATGAGTGGTTCAAAAAGTCGGTGGCTCGCGATCCCGTCTATGAGAACTTCTATGTCTGGGCAGATGGAAAGAAGGATGAGCAGGGAATACGCCAGCCACCAAACAATTGGCAGTCAGTGTTCTACGGCTCCGCCTGGGAGTGGAACGAACAGCGACAGCAATACTATTTGCACCAGTTTACCAAGGAGCAGCCGGATCTGAACTACCGCAATCCGGCAGTGGTGCAGGCCATGGATGAAGTGCTGCTCTTCTGGCTGAACAAGGGTGTGGCTGGCTTTCGCATTGACGCAGTGAATCATTTGTATGAAAACGAAGACCTGGCCGATGAGCCACTCAGCGGCAAGACGGCGGATCCGCTCTCCTATGAGTACACCAAGCACGTCCACACCAAGGACTTGCCCGAGGTGCTGGCCATGGTGCAGCACTGGCGGCAGCTACTAGACGACTACAGCGCCAAGCATCCGGATGGTGTGACACGCATCATGATGACGGAGGCCTACGCTGACCTGCATGTGCTCATGGACTACTACGAGACAGCCGCTGGAGTGCGCGGCTCCCAGCTGCCCTTCAACTTTCATTTTATCACGGATGTGGACGGCGACTCGGATGCTCGTGACTTCGTCTTCAATGTGGAAAAGTGGCTGATCTACATGCCGCGCGGGCACGCTGCCAATTGGGTCATGGGCAACCACGATAATCCGCGTGTCGCCTCGCGCTTCGGATCCGCCAGTGTCGACGCCATGAACATGCTGCTGCTGACGCTGCCCGGCGTCGCCGTTACCTATAATGTAAGTACGTCCGCATTTACAGCCGAAAGGTCAAGGGGTCGAGCAACTGTCGATTATTATCCTTATACTCGTTCACAAATTGAAAAGAGTATATATAAAAGTGTATATATGTATATATAGCTTGAGTATCATGTCCGTCCGTGGTTTCGCCTGTGCTAATTGAGCTATTATTAAAGGTTTCTCGGCATCTGAAGTAAGTATAGTATAATATAGATGCTACTATATGATACAGACTTTTGACTTGAATGTGATTCAATAGATTTATCAATACATAACCTAATTAGTTACATGTATATATATACATAATTTTTAGTCTAGCCTCAATAGGATTGGTAAGTGATTCTCGATCGATAGTCATCATATAAGTCTGAATAAGTCATCATATATTATATGAATGGTCTCACTTGTTTTATTTTTTCCTTGCAGGGGGAGGAGCTGGGCATGGAGGACTATCGTGAAATTAGCTGGGAGGATACTGTCGATCCGCCAGCTCGTAATGCTGGCAAAAAGGATTATAAGAAAGTCTCCAGAGATCCAGAGCGTACACCCTTTCAGTGGAGCAATGCCAGCAATGCAGGTGAGCTGTACTTTAAAACTTTAAGTCAATATCATATTTAATGATTTATTCGCCGTCTCTAATATTCTCTAGGTTTCTCTACTGCTGCTAAGACCTGGCTGCCTGTAAATCCCAACTACTTGGTGTTGAATCTGGCGGCGCAGCAGGAGGCTGCCAGGAGTCACTACAAGGTGTACAAGGCGCTGCTTGAGCTGCGCAAGTTGCCGACCTTAAGACGCGGCAGATTCAACATCGAGGCGCTGTCCCGGGCCGTGTTTGCCCTCAGACGGTAAATATAGATTGTTCGCATGTGGCACATTCATCTACTATCCGGTTTATTTAGCACTCTTAAGGACTATGAGACAATCGTAACCATCATCAATGTGAGCGCCAAGGAACAGCTGATAAATCTAACAGACTTTATTAACGGGCCACACACACTGATTGTGGAAGTGGCGGGCGTTGACTCCACCTATAAGCCAGGGTAAGTCTTGTCTGCCTTGAATCATAACTCCCAGAATTGGAATACATACGCCTCCGCCCTTTGCTTACCCATCCACAGACAAGCCCTATCCAGCAGCGCCCTCGCACTGGCCCCCCACGAGGGCCTCATCTGCAGGCTGATCGAGGCATAGGAATTTCCAGAGCTCCATTAATTGCCTTGTGACACTGTCACGAGCTTGAACGAATATAAAAAATATTAAATGAACTGAAAATTAATGAATCGAATTGCTCCCTCTCTCAAATACAAATGAATTCTGAAAATCTGAACTTCCTTTGCGACATTAGCTGAATAAAAAAACTAAAACAAAAAAAATAAAAAAAATAAACCGTCTGCTGGCCATGGCGTCGCCATTGACATTTCGCTCTGGCAGCTTGCCCAAGCGAAGTATAGAGTCATTTAGATGCCCTGGCGGACATTAGAGATGTGGCAGGGGATACTCTACTTGGGCAGTGAAAATATTATTGAAAATATAATTATTGTGAGCTGCAGATATTTATAATAAAATATTTGATAATTAAAAAAAATCGGTAAATCTAAACTATTAATATTTCTTAACAAATAAATCTAGAATATGAACCCTTATGATTTTTATAAAATTCACAAAAAGCATAAGCTTTACATGATTTTAAATATTGTTATACATAAAGAGTTTACAGTTATGCTTGTATAATGCAACAGTAAATAGTCGTTGGCACCTCGCAATTTATTTTTTGCGCTTCTGGTTTGCCCGTTCGTATAATTTTTCATGTGGCTGGGCGCACGAGCACAAAGATTTATGAAGCACAACGCACAGATTTGCGAACTGTCGCTTTACAAATGGCCATGGGTGTGGCCAAGGAGGCGGCAGGGCTGGGCCATGGACTGGTAGCGACAAGAGGACAAAGGTTCACTTTAATCAAAAGTTGAAAAGTTTCAAATGCCACTGTGTATGCTAAAGTAACGAGCAGGATGTTCCTTGTCCAATTTGCCATGACCATAAACTTGCTCCCTGGCAATCATTTGAGCATTTTCCATACAGCGTCAATAAGTTTGACGCTTAGCAACGACGACACATCAAATGCTGCATGGCATGTCATCATAAATATGGCTTAAAGGCATATTTGAAAATTTTTACTGTTGCAGAATAATGCGAAAATTCTTATCAAATTGCTCTGCTCGCATTCAAGGTTCGAGTTAACCTCTTGCATCTAAAATTTCAATCTCAAGCGCAAGTACATGACTTTTCTTTAAATTTGATTACGACTGATGAACTCAGATTCAACAGTCACGTTACAAACGTGGCCATCAAATCAGCTCTAGGTTCACAGGGTTTAACTGCCTCTACACTAACTGGGTTGTCTGCGTCAGCCTCTGTCTCATGGTTATCATCAAGTTTTACACTTCAAATGGAACTGTTTCAGCTCAGGTAATAGTTTATGACGCTTTCACTGCGCAGATAAACGAGCTCTAATTCCTAAACGTAGTTCAATCAACTATGACTCCACTCATTCGGGCATTTGTGACCTCAGCCGCCTTTTTAGGGGATCCAATGTAATTTCAATTGTAATTTACAGGATTTTGATATCGCTATAAAAATATAATCTGTTATACCAGATTGATAAATTTCAATCAGCTGCGCTTTATTACTTGAAATAGACTTTAATGTTTCTTGTGGAAATAATAAACAAAATAATACAGTACAAATTTTTCTAAAAAAAATATATATATTGAAATATTTATACTATGCAATTTTCTATTTTATGTTTATTTATTAGACGTTAGAGCTAGAGTAGATTAAAATTAACTAACTGGGTCTCTCGGCTTGTTCCTGCAAATCTTGACACGCTTTGATGTTTCGCAGCTGTCCGAAAACTCTTTGCAAAGTATATACAATGAAAATCCAGGTAATCTGAAAATGTTCTGTGAAAAGTTATTAGGGAAATTCTTTTGCTTGTCCGATGGGTAATTTGAGGATTGGTAAGGCAAGCGAGAAACTAAAATGGAGTGAGAGCAATTAGCTAAGACGCATTATTAAGATTTTTCTGCATGCCATTGGGCATCCATTCATTATTCAACTTTTAATGGTAATTGCTTTTATTTACTTTTACATATTTAATGCTCTTTGGTTTCAGTGATTTTTTATTTATGGCCAACAGTCACAAAAGTGACAAAAATTGGCAGTTGCAGCTTTCGCCCTTTACTGGTCTTGTTCTGAGCCATGGACCGGCGGGCATGAGGTTAATTAATTATATTTTTTAAGTTATTTATTCAATTAAAATTGTGTGTTCTCTTGCAGTGCTCAACGACGTCTGCTGCTCAAGCAGATCATCAAGTCATTCAATGTGGTGCTGGTGGCTCTGCTAATGTACAATTTGTGGCGTCACAAGTGGACGAAAGTGAATTTCAATTAGACATTTAGAGGCAATCATTAATTTCTGCTCACTGATTGATTGAGTCATTAATAAAGTCTACAATAAGAAGAAGAGAGCAAAAGAGCATTAGCTGAACTGTTTTCCGATTGTCATTTACAGATGTGATTGGCGGCCATCAAGTGGACGAATTAAGTGGATGCTAGATAGTATATATATGTATATATATGCATGTCTAATCGATCAGACATGTCAATTGAGCACTAAGGACTCGACTACAGTTTCAATTTATTGCTGAAATATATCCAATTCGCTTCATTTCGCAATTGCTTCGTATTAATTAGCTCGAGTGCAGTCGGAGTTTCCTAGTGGAATGGCAATAAAATTTCAATGCATTTCTTGCGCTGCTCTGTCGGAAAATGTCAACCATAATTCTTTTCCAATTTGCTAAACGGAAATTCCCATAGTTGCGCTAAAATAACGAATTTCCTTTCATACTTTGAATTCGCCGAGTGCAACTGTAACGCCGACGAAGTAACCAAGGACAACGCAGCTGTTGGCCAAATCCAGTTCCAAGATGGCAGATGTGAGGTGGCAGCTGCTAGTGTAAATTTAACGCTTTGCTGGGTGGCAAGTGGATATCCTTGTCGCCACACTGATTGCCGGAAGTTGACAGCGTGCCGTCGCTGCACATCGGAGCCACCAATAATATTTATTCTATTCAAGTGACGGCAAATTAATCGATGACCGAGAACTTAAAGCGGCGAGCATATCTGATTATTCGACTGGATGCACAAATGTTATTTAGAGCAGCGTAAACTCAGATAGTTTCGAATTGATAATAAATCGATGACAAAATTTACTCAACTCTTGAAAACTAATTGGGCTATAAATAATTGATTGATAAATTTCTCTCAAATTGCTTAAAAGCAATTTTAAAGTGAAACTACAAAAAATGTTTGTGTTTATCTGTGAAATTCCATTATTAAATATAAACAAATTATTTCTTTGGTTTATTACTGTAATAAATTATTCAAAGGTTCGCGACATTTAGCTTTTGTTTCAGTATATTCTCACTTTAAAAATTAATTTAATTTTTTAATTAAAATTAAAAAAATATTATTTGTTATAATAATATATTATAATAATATGAAGTATTATTATAATAAATAATATTTTTTGCTTTTTCATTATGAAGTATTATTACAATAAAAAATATTATTTACTCTGTCATGAAACTTTTGAATTAAATTTATAATAAATTATATATTATTTAATATTTATATTTATTATTTTTTAAAATTTAATATGAAGTATAATTATAATAAATATATTCTTATTTGAAATAATTTTATAATAAATTAAATATTATTTAATTTTTATTATTATTTAAAACAGATTTGTTACTTTTTTATTATACTTTTGAATTAATTTTAAAATAAGTTATATACATATTATTTAATTTTTATTGTTATTATTTATATTTTTAATTTATTTTGAAGTGTCATTAAAATGAATTCTATTTTTTAGTTTTTCATTATACTTTTCAATTAGTTTTATAATACATATATTATTGAATTTTTATTATTATTATTATTTTTTCTTTTTTGTAATTTTTTATTAAAATATATACCATGTTCAAAGAAATAAAAAAAATCGGTAGGAAAAGTTGGAAACTTGATTAAAATTGATTAATTTAACACAAATCAATTGATTGTGCTGTATTGCTAAGGCGGGGTAACAATTGGGCACAATGGCGTCGCAGTGTCTGGCGGCTGCTCTTTGATATTTACGGCGAAAATTCATGCAGCAGCACACACGTACAGGTTAAATCCTTTGAGCCTAACGTTGCGCAATGTTGAGTAGCTCTGGGAAAATTGGCAGGACGCGTTGTGCACCTTGATGTCTGCCCCGGCGGGGCAGCAGCTGAAGGCGGTTGCCGGGGTAGGCGCGGAAACAGGGAAACGGGGAACGTAGATGACCCAGCTAATTGGAATCTTCGGTCCAAACACAATTCTCGTTGCCAACTTTACTCAGCCCAGGCCTTTTCGTTCGTGTGTGTGTGAGTGTTTGTGTGTGTGTGTGTGTGTGTGTGTAGCGTTTGCTGTTTGTGGCAGAGCCATTTTGGCCATTTTGCCGCTGGCTTCATAAATTTTACAGACAGTCGCGAAACTGGCGCCGTCTTTTAACTGTTTTTAATTAAAATAAGAGTACT
>NW_022045954.1:161523-179070 GCF_001654015.2 Drosophila navojoa
GATAGATCGTGAAGTGTCTACAAATTATATAGAATTTTGGAATAGCTATCAAGATTTGCTTCAGCTCAGCTCAAAGATTTTTATAAGCTTGTTATTGCATCAGAATATCGAAGAATATATTTATATAAATGATTTAAGTCATTAGTGTCTTATAATAAATATATAAATATATATAAATAAATATATGTATATAAACATCTAAATTATTTATATAAGAATTTATAGACATACATATATATGTATGTAAGCATCAGTATATCAACACATGTTTTTTTTTTGGCAATAGAAACACGTACGCTGCAAATTATGCGATAAAATATCTTGAAATTTGTGAGCCACAGCGCCACACCGCCCTCCCGCCCGTGTCGCCTTAATGCGCAGTACATGTGACCCGAAATGCTTCGTACATTTGATTTTTATGCGTTTTTACATGAAATTGTTGAACTTTTATGATTTCATGGCGGCCTGGGCAAATACACATAAAGATAAATGTAAATCGATGCTAATCATTTGTATACATTTTTGATGGAGCGCCGAGTGCTAAATTGATTTGATGGCCTCGCAGTATTTACAGATGATGAATATAAAGACGTCAAATGAGCCAAATCTGTTTGGTAATTGTTACGGTTTGACAGCGCAGACAACGCGTCGTATGAGCAACGAGCAGAGAGCAGAGAGCAGCGAGCAACGAGCCACTGGGGCGTATGAGCACTGTGTGGCTTAAGTAAATGCTTGGGCCATTAATTTAATTAGAGATTCTGTTAATATCTTGATATGAGACTTGATTCATCGCTTTCAAATTGTTTTTATGATGATGCCAAATAAAATGACACATTTGTCACGCAAAACGAAACAGAATAAAAATATTATTTTTATTTATATTACGTATATATTTTTGTATAACAAATGCAACTGGTTGCTGTTTTTGTTTCATTCAGATAAACTGCATAGACTTGGCATATTGCACTGACAACAAAATTTGGAAATGGGACTGAATGGGCGCGGTGTCATAAACGAAACCATAGACAACAATCCAGTGATAAGCAGCGCTAATCAACACGCATAATAATAACAACAACAACAGCAGCAGAAATAACAAGGTGTGTGCCATCTGATAGTGATAACAGCTCACTCATTGCTTCGCCTGCATATATTTAATGGTAATTGTGTGGCTGATTAATGGGAAATGAAGAAATTAAGAGGTTGATGGCGCGCACAATGCACCCTCGATAAACACTCGATAAGAAATGAAAACCAAATCATGCGCAAGCAATTTGTATATCACTTGATTTAAATTTCACACTTTATTGAGATGTTGAGACGTTTGCAGTCAATTTGCTAACATTGTTTGACTTCGGCGATCGTGAGTCGATTTTGATCTGTTCATTTGACCGACGAATGCGGCTTAGGTTGCAGCATCCACAACAGTCGAAGACGCGACGCGATTGGACCAGCTACGAAGACAGCAGGAACGACAACGACAACAACAACAACAACGATGACAACCACGACGACGACGACAACGTCCGCACATGCTGCCTGCTGGGGATAAACTGGAACTGGATTTTTCGGAGTTACGGCGACGACAACAGCGACACCGACAGCGACTGTAACGCTGACGTCGACGGCGACGGCGACAGCGACGCCAACAACAGGCAGCAGACAGCAGCAGCACTCGACGGCGGGCCACTTGTGGCCATATAGAATCACAGAGACGACAGATATCGAGTCTCTCGCTATTGCACCACAGACACAGAGCAAAAACATCCCAAGCAGCAGCAACTCGTCCAAAATGCAAAAAGCTCTCAATCTGCGCGCGGATAAACATTGAGAGCGAAAGTGTGGGAGAAGGGGGAGAGGGGACCGGCCACTGACCGTGAGAGTGACTGAGAAGGAGAGCGGGATAGAAAGAGAGAGAGAAATAGTGAGTGCAGGAGGGAGAGCCGACTAGAAAAAGATTTTAGCAAACCGTTTCTGTTCTGCCTTATGCCAATTTCCCGTTATAACAAGTATGCTTTTAGCTTTAAAAGCTTTTGCGTGGCAGCACATGAAACATTGCAGCAGTGCATATATAAAGCTTAAAGCACAAACTTGTGACGAACATCCTTAATATTTTAGAAATACATATGTATAATAATATATAATTTAATAATAATATAATGTAAAATTATTTAATACAAAGTCAAAACATTTAAAATTAAATATAATATGCCGCAGAACGACTTCCTATGGAAAGGAAAAATATAAATAATTCATGAAAGCTTTGCCTTCTGCTAAAGCTTTTTGCACTGACTGAAGTGTTAAAGGCTTGACTATATTTCCCGCTATTTGTTTAGCTTTAGCTGAATTGTTCTCTCACTCTGCGCCGTTACTGTTATACCGACTCTCACTCTCGCTCTCACTCTGAGGCCAGCGCTCTCCCGCTCATTTATTTATTTATTTTTGTGTGTTGCTGCTGCTGCTGCTGCCAGACATTCGGAGCAATTCATATTTTTGTTGTTGTTTACTTTTTGGCGCCGCAGTCCGCGAACTTCAACAGGTTGCCACCCACTTTTTGCGGCTGCCCTTTGGCTGCTAATACACCGAACCAAACAAATGAAAAGAAATTCAAGAAGACGGCCCCCAAAGCGACCACAATGTGTATATTTTTATATACATACATATATACGTATGTATGTTCAAATATATGTACGCGGAAACCCACCTATATAAGCCATATAAATTAGTATAAGCACCAGGCTCTGGCATAAAAATCTATAGAAAAAGGGCAAAACTTTAGCGCGTTCTTTGGGGTGACCCAACAGCAATTCTCAACTGCTGTTTCCGTAAGTTTACAAGTGTTTTATCTCTTGTTCTCTCTATCTTTCAATCCCATTCAATCCTGCTCTCCTGCTCCATCCTACGTACAGACGTTGTTGTTGTTTTTCCGTTCGCTGTTCTTTCTGGCATATGTACGTATTTTAAGGCATTTGCTTTTCGCGATAGACTTACCCAATGCTAAATATAAACAGCCTACATACAGGGCTGATCTCTGCCCTCTGCTAAGGGTGAGGGAAGTTCGCTGCTGCGAACGTTAAGTGGCGAAATATTTGTGCGACTTACCTGCAATGAGAGAGCGAGAATAACAAAAACAAAATCAGTTATATTTAGAGCAAACAAGGCATCAACATCTCAGCATAAGCTGAGCATAAGATTACACAGTTGGTATGGTAGCTGAGGGGCGGCCGGCAGCTCGTTAAATATGGGCTGGCCAGGGCTGGGCAAGGCTGGGCTCAGCGAGCTCATTAAATGCACAGAATATAGCTGCAGCAACTGAAGAGGCAACCCATTAGCATTAATTGAAGCAAGTTGACACGAATATGAGCTACAGCTGAGAGCTATCTTTGGCCAGGGATATTTCTGTGCTGGCTATGCAAAGCTATGGAAATTTAACAACAATGTGAAAGCCGCTTAAGCGATATTACCCAAGCATAGAGTGTTATGCTAAAGGAACTTATATGCATTACTGAAGTGGACAATTTTAGAGAGTCTTATCTATGTTTTGCTATGCTATGAACTATCAATATGTGGGCGTTTAGCAGGCTCATACATAAGTGTAATTCCTATACAATTTTGGCATATAGAATGTCAATATTTACATATAAAATACTTCATCTAAACGTATTCGAGTTCAATTTGCATAAATATTTGCATTATATGTAGAAGCTTAAGAGATTTTACTTTATGTAAAGGTTGCATAACACTTTGACATCTGTCATATCGTAATTGATTTTTAAGAAAGCAAATGCGAATAAATTTCGATTCCATTTTCCTCAGATGTATTATGTGAAAATGAATTTCCTACACTCTGCTGGCTTCAGCTATGCTCAATACTCAGTCAATTTCAATTAATATTTTAAAAATCTTTTACTATTTATGAACCTGGCACATAACTTTTCCATCCTTATGGAACCACCTACCCACAAATGTATACTAAGTATTTTTTGTGCCTTGTCAAAGTCATTGGCAAACTTGAGCTGGAAATTAGAAATGTTGCTTGATTGGCCTAATGAAGTTTTGCAACTGGTCGACTGCTGATAAAATGTTGTATAAATAAATTAAGTTAAGAATTTCATATATGTGTACATATATATGTATGACTACATGTGCATAAATAAATACATATAAATGTTTCTGTGTGTAAAGTCTGTTTTTGGCATGTGGATTCAATTTGTGCACATGACTTTGGGTATATCAAATATTTTGGTGTTGATTTTATTTACAGCTCTCTCGGAATGGTCTGGCACATTATGTATGTATTTGTAATTGAATTTTCATATTTTGTTGAGAATGCACAACGACTGCAGTCGGGCGCAGCGTAATGCAATTTTCAGCTTCAAATCAAATGTAAATATCACTCATACGCAACGTTGAGCACCATGAATGCGAATGCCCCACTACTTATGGCGGTGGGCGTAGATGGGGCGGTGGGCGCTGTTTGGCGATGAGTTAGTGCTTGCGCAATACAATTTGGGCACTGATTATCGAATGGGTCTGCAGGAACAATTAGTTAAATGCTAATTGCACAGCATTCGCCATGTGTTCTGGGCCGAGTAATGCGTATATAGCTCACCTGGTCAACCCCTGGGTCAAACTCTATTAGCAGTTTTGGTTTACTGGCCGCATACACACCAACATGATTGACTGTGCGTGTGCGTGCGCGTGTGTGTGTTTGTTGCACTACAATTTGAATAAACCACGAGAGTTGCAGCTAGCGGCCTGTGCACTGCTTAAGCGACGTTTAACTTCTGCGACTGCCACACTAAGCCGTTAGCTGACCAAGCTGGTTTTGTGGCCTGCCTCGAAACTGGACAGCCGTGCTGCGCTCGCTTTGCTAAGCCAAAGGGGGGCTTGGCACTACATGTCACGCACAAGCAGCTGAGCTGAGCTGCGTTGAGACAAAAGGCACGCAAATAAGCCGCCGGCGCCAGAGACTCAAGACCTCGTTAGCTCTAGCTCCGGCGCATTAATAAATCTTAAAAAATTAAAACATTGGAATCGCTATTGGAATCTGCATCTAATTAAGAGAGCAGGCATGCAGGCGCTGCCAAGTGGCAGCCGTGGCGGTAAATAAAGTATAATTTTTTTTTTTTTGGTTTTTCTATTTCCAATTTCACACAAATCAGCGGTAAATGTCAAAACGCATGTTGCACAAATGCGTCAAATGCCAAAGCGGGCGAACGCCAATAAATCATCAGCTGCACATGCCACGGAACGAGGCATGCGAGAGAGAGGGAGAGGCAAAGAGAGCGAGAGGTGAAGAGCGAGAGGGCAGTGTGGTGCGTAAAGCGTGGGCAGGGAGTGCTGAGGGGCAGCAGAGCCAAGTCGACGTCTTATTGCCGATCGATCTGACCAATAGTCGAAATCGCAGCCGTTGACAGATTTCAGTGCGAAACGTGTGGAAGGCAAGGGATGAATGAACGGCAGACATATACCCTGCAAATGAAAATGAGAAGAAAAGACAGGAAGCGCGAATATGAATATAGCAAATAAATATAAGTAAATATATGAGAATATGTAATATTAAAAAATAATAATAACAATAATAATAAAATAAAATAAAATAATAATAATAAGCAATATATAATAAAAATAAAAAAAAATATTTAAAAATAAATGGTAATTGAATTTTATTATAAAAAATATGAAATATATAAAATTGGTAATTATGAATAAGAATAAAATAATATAAAAATATGCAATATCTAAAAAAATACAATACATTTTTAATATTAAAAAAATTATTATTAAAATTTTAGTATAATACGAAAATTAAAGTAAACATTTAAATTTAATGGCATGTTACAAGTTGTTGCTCGTGCTTTGTATACCCTTTGAAACCACTATATGCACACACCATATACAAAAAATAACAAATTTAATATAAAAACATTTTGGCCAACGACAAGCGATAACAACAACAACAGCAACAGCAACAAATGCAAGAGACACTTTGTATTTCAGTTTTTGGTTGCATTAATTATCGCCTTGCCATGAAATATGCGCGCCACGCATGCGCAGATCAACAGGGGTTATGTCTGAAAAGATATAGAGAGGGAGGCGAGGCGAGGTCTGCCGTACGAAACGAGGGTGGCAATGAGAGAGAGATAGATAGAGAGGGAAAGAGAGATCAGTGGAGTTTTGGTTTTTGTGTGCGAAAACTTTTATGGACACCAAATGCTTTGCTCGCTGGCAGCACAGAGCGTGCCGCTGAGTTGGCTGGAGGGGAGGGGCGGGGAGTCGACGCATTGACTTGAGCTGACTGTTTACCTGTGCCAATTAAATTAAACTCAATAAATGAATCGATCGCCTGGAGATACAAATTGCGGCAATGACAACTTTCAACGGCTTTTTGCCTAATGAGCCAGCGATGCCATATCGCTGTCTGGACATCGTTTAAAATAAAAACGATTGACGCTTTCCGATCACTGACAGCTTCAGCTGGAAATGGAGTGGCAATATCATTGAAAGAGATTGACAATGGTAAATGAAAGGGAAGCATTTGTGAATGTTGTATCAGTTGTGCCCAAAATAATATAAAAAAAGTATATTTGGAATTTAGTTAAAAATTGTCATTATCAGACAATCATATATATTGTTTCTACATTTCTAGATTACAATTTAAGCTTAAACCT
This sequence comes from Drosophila navojoa, assembly GCF_001654015.2. The sequence continues at coordinate 168,198 of NW_022045954.1, forward strand.
GAGGCAATATCTTGAGGTAGACAGAATTTTGTTTACTAAATTTATTTTTTTCTCTTTTTATTTATTTATTTATTTATTTCAATTTTTTATTTTAATTCAGAATTTCATCTTAAGACTCTACAGTCCATTTGAAAAAATCGTTGAAAACAGAAACCAAAGTTGAAAAGCTTTGCTTGCCCGTAACACGCGCCACCTAGCGAAAATGTATATAGACTCATTCGAAAGCTCATTTGCTTTGACCTGCAGGCGGCAGCAGCGTGTTGAAAAGCTCTATGCGAACTAAGAGCGAATAGCTCGAGCGTAGAGAGTGAAAGTACTAGCCTAAGAGCATTTGTTTGCTCTCGCTCTCTCTCTCTCTCTCCTTCTCTCTGTCATATCAACCAGACAGTTTGACGAATTGATAAGATAAGGATAAGACCTTGGCAAGCCCCTTAGCCCAAAACAAATAGAAAGAAGAGGAGCTTAGTCCAGGCACAGCTGCATAAAAAGGCATCTTAATTGCAATCATTAAACGCTATTCAGCGGGATCAGATTTGGCACTGTAATATAAATATTAATAAAACTAATTCAATTTAGTTGGCATGAAAATAAAGCCACAAAAATGTCATAAAAAGGATAAGACCACAAATAATAAACACTGCTGTGGTTGCTTCAGACATACGAGTGAGTGTGTGTGTGAGTGTGTGCGGTTAAGTGTTGCAAGTGTCGTATCATCAACAAGGCTTTCAGTCGGCACCCACTCTCTACCCGTTGCTACCCGCTGCCATTGTGCAAATATTTGCATATTTAAGTTAGTTATTATTGTTGTTGTCGTTGTTGTTGTTGTTGTCGTTGCTTTATAAAGCAACCACAAAACTCATAAGCGCATTTTAGTATCCTGCGCGTCCTTTTCATGCATATGTGTGCACACTCATATGGCTCACATGTGCTGTGTTTACATATGTATAAATACATATACATACATTCATATGAACATATATATTTACCTTCATATATGTATATGTATATGTATATATGTATATATACATATATCCTCAGTTTGCCTCTGCTTGCACGAAGGTCAAGCGCGCGCTTATAAAGTTGACGCCGTCATTCTCGCAGGACGACAAAACGTTTAATTATGTCAGGTGTTAAGATGCCGGTTATCATGTCAAACAATGTGCCACAGTGCGTATACGTTGCCTCAATACTTAAAGCCACCTTCCCTCACCACCCGCACCTCCTGCCGCCCACCTTAATCTGAAGTGCGTTTTGTTATCCTCTTCAGCCTTACATCCTGTGCATGCGGCAGCCCGAGCTTAATTAATTAGTAGTGAAAAAGGATTTTCTATGGCAGCAAAGTCGAAGTTTCTTAGAGAACTTTGCATCAGCTGGCAGATAGGCACAGAGCATATATGTTTTATATGTATGTGTATAAACTAATTGATCTTGCCTTAATCAAATGCTATAGAACTATTAACAATAATTTATATATATGTATAAATATGCGCATGTAATGTTGCTAATATATGTATATTGTACATAGATATTATTTCAGCAGGACGATGCCAGCTCAACTTATGGCAGTTCTAGGGCAACTGCTAGTCGATCAGTTTTTTTAGTTAGTCAACTGCTTTTAAAATGCGTGTATAATGCGCTCGCCCTTTCCGTTTCCCTTCCATGGCCCCTGCAACTCATCTAAATGCATAATGAGCTGCTCTCAGGTGCTGCTAATGAAAGTTTTGGAAGGTTTTAATCAACATAAGACTCCTGCTGCTGCTGCTCCTGCTGCTGTTATGTATTTAAGTTAGCCCATGCTGTAGCCAAGAATCTTGCACTAATTCGGACAAATTACTAACAAATGCCAGTATCCCAAATCTTGGCAGTAGACCCAAGCCCGATTCCCCCAGCTGAGAGACAGACGTGAGTTTTCCGACTCAAATTAGTTGCATTGTTTTCTGCTGACACTGACAATGGCAACGGCAATGACATTGCCTCCACTACCCCCCTCCAGCCCATTGTGTGGTTGAAAATGGGTCCTGTGCTGCTCCCAGTTTGTTGTTGCAAGCGTGCAACAGCTGCAGCTGGAATTGCATTTGCTGCTGCTGCGGGTAGCTAAAAGCTGCAGCTGAACCATGCTTTCCATTATTTTTTTTTTTTTGCTACCTTTCACTAAGCAGCTGCTGACTATTTACTTTGAGTGTTGTTTTGTGCATAAGTAAAATGGAAATGAAAGCAGAAGACAGATTTTCAGCTTGGGGTTCCAGAAGGCGAAGCCAGGCAAAGCGCTCTGCACTAAGTTAAATTGATGGTATAGAGTGCATGATATACCTTAATAAAGAGCGATAATAAACAGTCGAAGGTATATACTAAACTAAGCAGGAGAAACTAAAATTGTAGTAAGAGTAGTCAGTGAGATTTATATATGCCATTTAGTTGAGCTTAAAGGAGTTCGTAAATGAGTAGCAAGAGAAATTAAAGCAAATAATCAGTTCATAGTACAAATAATAATTCATTTAAAATATTAATTAAAAACAAAAAGAAAGTATTATAAATAAATGATAATATTTTTGTATTTATATTTGAAATATGTGATAATATTGATTTAAGCACATTCATTCTGCTGAAATAATATTGTAGTTATACTAAGCACTTTGTAACTGTAAGCTCGACCACACAGGAATGCCAAAGAGACGAATTATCTCATGTAAAATTGTATTTTTAAGAGCAGCTTAGGTACGAGCATTTAGCAAATGCACAGAATTTAAATGAGATAATCGGTCAAGTGGAATTTCTGCTTTGCCAAGAGAGCAGGAGAGCAGAAATGCTTCTAGAGTATATGAAAACGAAATGGAATATGCGAAAGTGATTAAAATGGGTGATGAAGGTGGAAATGGTTTGAAGATGCCTGTGTGGAAATGTCGCCCATTTCAAATGGGATAAATTGAAGGCAATCTCGTTTAAGGCGTCCACACAGAAGTGTCAAGTGCGGTAAATGTGAATGCCAGCAACAACAACAACAACAATGACGATGGCGACGACACTTGGGGTCTGCGAGGATACCAACAAATACATCAATCACATTTACAGTTCATTAATAAATAACGGCATCTCTGCTGATGTATGACAAAGCATTTAACATATTGCTTCCAGCCCAGGCCCGAATCGAAATGAGTTTTCCGTGAACGTGACGAGTGACAACAGTTGGTGAACGAGGCGACGGCCAGACAATTGGACGGTGTTCGTTTTAAATAGATAAATACCCACACACAAACACACATCAATATATATTTATATATAATCTCTGTAGAATTTAAATGCTAAGTGCGAGTAATTCATAAACTTACATTAGGCTCTTAGCTCTCAGCAGCCGGAAACGGAAACGAGTCGAGACAACAAAATGTCGGTTAGTTGTGCAATGCCTAAGTGAGCTAATCGCAACACACAGAGCGGAACAGTTGCTCCAATTTAACGCTCAAGCAACGACCACAACATTCTCACTTTCTCACTCTCTCTCTCTCTCTCTCTCTCTGCTTCTGTCTCTCTGCCTTCTCTTTGTGATAAAGGCGAAAATATTATTGTGAATTTATGTGTGGCATGATGCGGCATTTCAGGGCTCATTAAAAGTTGAGTTTGAAAATGTTTTTCAGCTAGCGAGGATAACAGTTTGTTTACCTAGTATTTTTCGAAATTTGTGAAACATATACTAATATAATGCACATAATTTTATGATACAAATTCAAACTAGAATCAACATGTGATAGAGGTAAGCCAGTTACTGAAATATTCGTTAATTAAATATCTGTGAGGGTTTTTTAATTTTCATTTAATTTTATAAATTGCGCTGCAGATGTTTAACATTAACTGTTTTAAGTATTATGAATGAAAATATATTTTTACTTTATATGTATATTAAAATGTCTGTTTATATCTTTATTTGCGTATGTATTACTGTCAGCTTCAATTGGGCTCATAATATTAATATAAAATATATTTTTTACTAAATTTGTACTTATTACTTTTTAGCTTTAGATGAATTATAAAAAAATTTTGAAATTCAAATATAATAATTTAATAATATTAGTACATTTTTTGTTTGCTTTATTTTTTTGTATTTCATGTGTTGTGTTTTCGTATATTCCCTCATCTTTATCTTACATTCTCTGTAGCCTTAATAGGACTTCTAATGAAATTATGCAGTTTAGTGTCAAATTTTATTATCTTCAAACTTTAATTTTCTTTCCTTCAAACAGCATGTGTGAAACGTGCGTATGGTAAATAAAGAGCTAGTCTCTCCGTTTCTCAACGATTTTTCCGTGCCTTATGCTAATCCATCCCAAGTGTCAATTCAAGCGTCCGTATCCAGCCAGTCAGCGATTTAATCGAGCGTCCCGCCGCTCCGCTGCTGATGAGGCACTTTATTTGGCAATACCCTATACCGAAAGTGAACTCAAGGGGGTGTAATGATTTTTAGCAAAGATAATAGAAATAACTACTTGCTAGACTTATAGTAATATTTCCAGATATATAAAGCCTACAAAGATTTGATATATTTAAACTTATCTAACTCAACCGTTCAACTGTAAACTAATATTTGCTGTGTAGTATATACTCTTCGATCACAGCCATCAAGAGTATTCGGTTTTTGCATTGTTTTCGTTTCTCTTTCTTTTTTTTTTTTTATGTAAAAATCGAGGGAATAATAAATAATGCATGCGTCTTTTGTATATGTAGATTTAGTCGAAGGGCGTCTCCGGGTTAATGTGCTGTCAATGGCTGCTGGGCCGCATGCTGAAATGGCGTGCAATTGATTTTGCCACGCCCAGTTCAAGGACTCGAAGGCAGGAAGGAACAGCATAAACGCTGCTATGGAAATGTCGCTGTCAACGCGCCAGCATGCCGATGTTGAGCCAGTGATGCCCGAGATTGCACTGCGTCTTATATACACAAGAACACGCGTACTCTTGTCTATACTTTGCCAAGATAAACAGCTGACAAGTGGGCACAGACATGGAGAGAGTGTGAGGGAGAGACAAGCTTCATATCTCCAGTTCCAGCTCTAGCTCTGTCCTCAACAGCGAATCTGACTTGGCCTCAAGCATGGACCCATTCAAAGTGATTTAGTGCTTGTGGTCAAGTGGGCCATGATTGACTTGGCTCTGTTGAGAGCTAAATGAAACCAACACACGCACAGCTACACGCACAGACAAAGAGAGTGAGAGTGTGAGAGAGAGAGAGAGAGAGAGAGAGAGAGAGAGAGAGAGAGGGTGAAGAATATGCGACACGCTTTAATGTGCATAGCTTAAAGTAGAAGCAAACCAAATTAGATATAAGCTAATTAATTAATTTAACAAGAGATGCAGCCGATTTATGTAAATCAAAATAAATACTTGTCTCAGTTTAACTATCATATATGGAGCTATGGTAGAGACAGGCAATAATTAGATAGTTTATGTCGACGACAGACATTTCAATAAATTGATAAGTGCTTTGGTCAATCAATAGCAAGTCCACATTTCAATATGCGAATCATTTATTTCCTATGCAAAATATTATTATATATCGCGTAAGGCATTGCTTAATATACTAATTAAATTTAGATAAATATATTAGGTATACGTATCTGTGTTGACTGACAACTTGTCTAATTGGACAGCAGCTCAGACTAAACACAATAAGAGCTACAAAATGTATCAAATTAATAAAACTTGCCATTGAAAGGTTTCGAAGCTTTTCCCTTACTCTTTCCACGACTATATTAAAAAATTTCTATTTTTATAAACATCGCAAAATATTCTTTTTTCCATTTTTGAAATTATAGGGATTTTGTCTTCAACCCAAAATGTTATTAAATTTATTTAAATTTAATTTATAAATTTATGAAAACCAATTATGGTCTTTTTAATATGATTCATCAACTTAGGAGTCAAAACTCAAAGGCAATGCTATTTTTTATGAACACAGCTGTATTTGCGAGCTTAAGTTAAGTAAGTTAAATTTAAGTAGTCTACTTTCTACAAAGTAATACAGAACTCGTTTAAATTAAGCTAACCTTCAATAAGTCAAATCCAATATATAACTTTAGTCTTCAGGCACCAAATATCATTGCGCCTTTCATCCAATCGACTTTATTTTCAAATATCTGCTTACAAAACTATTTGGCTGCTCGAATAAGATTGAAAAAACTCCGAACAAAACTGTTTCAGTGCAAAGCCAGTTAAAGCCCGCCAGCTTAAGTCTGAGCTCGCTTCTTGGTAAACAAGTCGAGCACACTTTTCGTGTTTAATAGATACTAAATACTTGGCAAACCCTGACGAGCCTTGCAGCTTATTTCGTAATGGCGTTGATTGTGTGCGTGTCGCCGTTGCAGTTTAGCTAGACCCGCCACGCCCACATCTGTTTAGGACACTCCATTGGAATCGCATGTTTGGCTGCACTAAATGCAATTGCCTTTTGTAATCCCATTTGATTTGATTTCTGCGATAAGGCTCGACATGCAAAGCAGCGCTAGGAAAAGCCACCCAGAGACGTTTTTAATTATTAAATATTTCAGTGCTGGACGCACAAGTCGACGAACTCACTTATTACGGCTTTAAAGGCTCTGCGGCCATTGAGGCAATAAAAAAGTTTTTGCTGCTGCGCAGAAAACTTTTGCTTCTGCACTGCTGTCAATTAATGATTAGCAGAGCATTTCGGGTAAGTGGAGAGGGGGAAGGCACAGCAGAAGCTGTTGTCAATGACTTTTACTCTTTAACTGGCAGCTGTCTATTCCCCGAGGTGGAGCAGCTGCTGCTCTGTGGGCATAGGCATGGATGTCGCTAATGGCATGTGAAGAGTTTCGCATTTCTGCTGGGATTCCTTTTGGCGAATGCAATGGGTGCAAGTCCTTGACACAATTTACAATTTCAATACCATTCGCTTGGCATGCGAGCCGAGAGGAGCCCTATTGAGTCGTAAGATGGAATCGTCAGCTACCGCTTCGTCATCATCAGCATCATGGCAGCTGCCGGTGCTGGTGCCGCTGCTGAGGCTGGTCGGCGCATTTGTCATCATTAAAAATGGATGGAGGCACTGGGCACAGGAGCTGAAATTAGTTTGCCAGTGGCTGTGCGTCCTGTGCCCAGGATATTTATGCGTGTGCAGCTGCCAGCTACTAGCTACCAGGCCAAAGGCACTTCAAATGTCACGCTGCTTGCCGCCTTTTACTTTTGTCTCATTTGCTGCCGCTGCTACTGCCGCTGCTGCTGCTGCTGCTGCTGTGAGCCTCTGCTCATTATGGCTTAAAAAATGTTAAGCACGTCGACGCCTGTTGTTGCGTGGCAAGTGGAAGTGGAAGTGGAAATGGAAATGGAAGTGGAAGTGCCCCACATCGAGTCACAGCAGCACTTGAAGCAGGTCGCTTGGGTCCAACCAAGCCAAGTGCCCAGCAGCTACCGAAAGCCACTTGATAGTCAACGCTGACATCTCATTATGGTTGTCAGCGTTGCGTTGCCTACAAGCGACAACGTTGCGTATGTGTAATGTCTGCAGCCTGACTTGCTCAGCCTCACTCACTCTCTCTGTCTCTCTCTCTCTCTCTCTTTCTCGCCCAATCTGTCTGGCTGCCTGCGTGCCCATGTGTAAGCAAAATGGCTACAACGTGAATTATTTTTATGTGCCTTAGAGGACCAATTTTTGGGCAGCATGCTGTGTGTGCGGGGTCCTCAGAGCGCGCTGGCTGCTCTCAATTTAAATTCATATACCTTCTTTCATTTCTGCTAGAAAGTCTATGGGCAACAGGGCCAACAGTAGGCGACAACAAATTGATTTAATTACACATCACACTTGTTTATCTATGCGTGCCTTGTCAAGGCAACGGCTCGACAGGCGAGCTGTGTGTGGGGTAGGCAATTGCTTGTTGATGCAGCAGCTTGTCATGTGCATGGTCTCAATTATCATTGCCATGCAGCTGCAGCAATATAGCGTGCGAGTGCTGCCATTGTCGCCACGGCAACAAAATGAGCAACAGCCGCCACAAGTCGTTGGCTTTGAGCTGTGCAAACAATGGCTGGGCAAATTCACAGATGTAATTTGCAGAGCACTTGAATTGAGGAAACCGCATGTCTCTGGACTCTGGCGAACCGCCCACTTTCGATTGCCCGCACACAATACAGAGCAACAGCAACTCAAACAGCCAGCAATCGCAAGCCAATTGTATGCCTCTCCATGGACGTTGTCCCGGCAGCTCCTGTCTGGGACTGTGATATCCGTTTGCGTTTGCTGTCCTGCGCGTTTCCTTCAACTCAATTTTTAATCCCATTGCAACGGCAGCAGCCGCAGCAGCAGCAAAGTGGAGCCCGGACTTCTCTGCCGTCAGCTGTGAAATGTTGAGCGGATGCCAAGTCCACAATGCGCTTCGTATTTCGATTTACGCTTTTCGCCCAATACACCTTTCGACGATGCGAACACAAATCAATATTGGCCAAAAGCTATTTAAAGGTCATTTGCTGACACTCCGCACCAAATGCTCAGCGAGCTATGAAAATTGCTTGAATTAAATTCACTGTCAATTTGTTGGGTATATTCATAGAATCAACAGAGGGAGAGAGAGAGAGGGAGAATGAACTTGCATGAATATGATATATACATATATTTTAGAGAAATGAGTTGAATTGTCAACAATTCGATTATTAAGATTACCATTTAATTTGAAGACTCTGGAAATATTTCATCATTCGAACTGAGAGAGCTGAAGAATTTATCCTTATACATATTTCTAAAATATTCCAAGATATTAATTCCTCAGCTTTCCAAGAATACTTTTAATACTTCCAATAGAACTTAATAAGATTCTACTTAAAGCAATTATTATAATTGCACTTTGCTCACTCAATTAGTTTACTTATTTATGTGCAGCTATTCGTCTGTTCGCAATTCAAGTGAATTTTAATATTTAATTAGGCTTTAAAGAGCACACGGAAAATTGAGCTCTGAATTCATTTCTAAAGCTTTTCGACAGTTTCCTTTATATGTTTTCTCTGGCTTCTATTGATTGAGAAAAAAGAAGAATTTGTTCCACAAGGGACTTGCTGTGGAGCTGTTGCATAAGAGATTCGACAGCAGTTTATACTTAATGCGCACATCTAGAAAATTTCCGGCCGAGGGGGGCACTTGGCCGCACTACATGTTGCTACAGCTGTATTAATGCACTTACAAATCGTTGCCGCTGGCAGGTAACACGTGTGTGTGTGTGTTGAGGACGCACTCGAATGGGATCAGCAGGAGTGGAGCAAGCCATGCGAGTGGAGCATGTGAAAATTAAGTTTACAGCTTGAGCTGAGCCCTAATGCGACCGCAGCAGCACACTCAGTGATAGATCTAATTAGCTGCAGGCAACTTTAAAAAGTGCACTCAAACCCACTCATGTCCCTTTCCCCCCCTCTCTCTTCTCACGCACTCGCTTTGTGCGCCACAGTCAACATTAAATATTTACTTTACAACTTCAAAATGCTGACAAATTACATATTTTTTGCCTCATACATATTTTGCATATTTAATGCAATGCATGTGGCTGGCTTTAAGTTAATTATCAGCATCCACATAATTGCAGCAGTGTTTGCTCTTGAATAAGTGCGCTTGAATTTCAAATGAAAATTGATTCGGCTCACATTGTGAGCGCAGGCTGAGGCTGAGGCGGAGGCTGAGGCTGTTTTGATTATTTATGCCTTTAGCCCCGTTTCGAGGCCAGTGCACTCCGTGGGCGAGCGGAGCGGACCAGAAGCAATCATGGCCAAATGAAATCACTGAAGCGTCCTTCGAAAGGCATCCTGGCTGCCCAGTCGCTCGCTCAAAAGCAAATAAATGTATCCAAACAAAAAATACGATAACGGGTTGGCAGGCGAGCCGAGTTAAGTCGACTCGAATCGCAACATGTGAGCTGGCTTCTTTTTTGGGCAGTGAGTCCTGTGGTCTTGGCTTTTGCACGGACACATCTGGGGCTTTTACGAAAAGCCAGACAAAGTCGAGTCGGCGTATGATTCACAAAGCGCATTTAACATATTTCTCTTAATACTGTTGCCAGTAAACTGATATTCGTGCCGCCCTTTTGAATTTGCATTATAAATTGATGAAATTTCAGGGAAATAAAGCCCACAAGTGCAAGTCGAACAGATATCCTTAAGACATCAAAGAGCTGCACAAGCGGCAGAGTCCGGAAATTATTTGAGAAAATTATACAAATAGAAGAATCTTAAAAAAGGATGCGTACAAATTAATATATATTTCCTACATACAAATATGGGCTTTCTATTTTTTTTTTAAATTATATTTATTTACAAATTTGTGTGTAATCTAATTTTAAGAAATTAATTTATTAAGCACAGTAATTAATTTAATACTAATTTAAGAATTAATAATCCATACTGCATAATTCCAATGAGCATTATTTTAATCATTACTATCCTACAGATGATTTATGTTTTAGTAACTATTTAGTAAATAGTTAAGTTAATAGTTACTAGTAATAATTGAGTCATAACACTTAATTTTATTTTATATTATAAAAATTTAAAAAAGGTATTGATTTGATTTTTATATAAAAAAGGAAATCTGTTATTATTATTTTTGATTTTTATCATACAAATTAATTTAAAAAATAAATAATAACTTTCTTTAAATTACTAAAAGAATAATTCTTTATTTTTAATTTTCTGCTATAAAAATTATAGTTGTGACGTGTCTGCTATTTACTTAAAGATATGCCAATAGCTGGCATATGTGTTTCTACTTCTTTATTCTATTTCTATTTGTCTATTAAATCGTTTCTATTTTGTTGTTCAGGCATGAACATATGAATATACGATGATCGTATACATGCCTCCGACGCACTCAGCGACTAGCAGGTAGTGCGCTGTGA
>NW_022045954.1:179080-191048 GCF_001654015.2 Drosophila navojoa
AATAAAGATCAATACGAAACTAAACACCATCATAGTCAAGTGTATTCGTTCATTGTTATTAAAAACAAATTTCAAGCAACTCGTTATATTTTACATTAATAAGTATATAGTTCAACTTGTTTTTTAATATTTGACATATACAGATGCTAACTGAAGAGACTTCACGATTGACCAACACGAACTGAGGCATTCGACTGAACTATCATTGCTGTAAACGGTCGCTCCGACTTCGTAGAGTAGCCCGAACCCACTCATGGCTTGCGCTCTACTCTTTGGCTTTGCTCAAAGAAATCTGAGTTAACTTTTACACTCGATTATAAAATGATTAATACAAACACAAATGAGGAATATATCTGCTAATTGCCTTGTTAAGAAAATATATATAAAATATGTAAATCACTAAATCCCTGATAAAATATTATTTGATAACCCTTTCAGTTTCAGTTTCTGCAACTGCAGTATAATCACAAAATTATTATTATAAGGCTATGAGCTATAAGCAGTTGCCAATCTAAGGAGCGACCACTTGGGGTACCCGCATAGCGAGAGCGACTCTTTATTTACAGCAGAGGCATGGCTAATGGAATTATAAAGTTTGAAATAGTTTGGAATGTCTTGCAAGTTTGTTGTGAGCTGAGTTCAAGCTGCGGATGGCAAGAGATTACAAAACTCGGCTAGAGCCTGTAGAGAAGCCAATGGCTAACTCAAGTGATGTGCGTTAATCTGATCCAACTTGACCAATCGCATCGTGGGTCCGCTCTGATGCTGTTTGATAGCTCACATATCTGAGCCCCCATGGATATGATAAAAAGCACTTGATTGCCAACGGCAATGCTGGAACCTATTTTTGGTGTAGCTTTGCAGCTATAAATAAAAACGCAAGGGATAAATAAATAAAGGAAAAATAAATAAATACAAGTAATTGAGTGCAGTCAACAATAAAAGTGATTTCTGCTTGTGTGGCCATGTGTGTGTGTGTGTGTGTGTGTGTGTGTGGTATTGTCTGATTACAGTTAAAATACAATAACACGCACACTCACTCACATACATATATGCATGCGCTGCTAGGGAATAGAAATAGCCAAAAGGCAAAGCAAGGACGTCCATTGATAACATCCAGAGGAACAACTTTGTTGGCCTGTCTCAACAGGATCTGCTGCTGCTGCCCCTGCTGCTCCTCCAGCTGATGCCATTTCGCTCTTTGCCATCTCCGCTGCTAAGTGTGCTCGTCTCTCGCTGTGGCCATAAACTTTTAAAGTTCGCAATTCAATTTCAATTTGCGCAACAAACGTGTGCATCGCATGCTGTGTCCGTCCGTCCAGGCGGGCTCATGGATTGCGTATACCCACACATATTTATTTACACATATATACACATACAAACAACGTACAAATCGTAATAACAATAATAAGAGCAGAACCTCTGGCAGCTGCGGGCCAACTGCCATGCCCAATCAAGTTGCAAAACATGTAGTCAAAGTGCAAGTCCTGCTTGAGGGGGGCGGGGCGAGCAACGAATTGGCGACGGGGCATGCCATAAGTTGTAGAAATCGCCTGGGTGGGGGCAGTGCCATCAAAATCGTTGCTGGCCAACGCATAAATTTGATTTGTGTTGCACATAAAAACGCAAAGAGCGCTAAAAAAAAGAGAGAAAAGTGAAAAGGGAAAGGAAATAGCTGACACAGAGCGGCAACATTTTACGTGCTTCGTCGAAAGGGACCTTCCTTCCTTTTATTATATATCTAAGCAAAGCAAGTAATTACAATCTTATTAAGTTTGCCATGCATAAAAGCAGCACCACAAATTGATTTTCACAGAGCAAGCAGAGAGGTTGAAACTGTTTCAATTACATTATTATGAAGGTTTTTGATAATGTTTTTATTTTCATTTTAGATATAAAAATGCAGTAAGACAATATAATTAAATGCTTACAATGATTAAACTATACACAGATAGATAGAATTAGAATATATGAATTAAAACTATTCTTAGTTTTAGTTGAAAATTAAATTACTATACACTATCTTATACTATCCGGATATATGTACATAGGTACTTCGCTTACAGCGTCCGTACTATTATTGCGAAGAAAATTTTGGCTAAGTGTGGGGGATCATTGAGTAAGGGGACTTTACTGTTGATATATTTATTTATAATACTGAGGCAATTTTTGCTGTTGATTATTTCAATATATTTTGCGCAGAATTTAAGTTATCCTTTCATTGTTTTATATAAGTATGTAGATATACATATATTCCGATTTTCAAAAACTAGTCAATATGCAATAAAGACATAATTATATATTATGATTTATCTTCAGAAAATTGTCTACAGTCAATATAGATATAATAGTATTAATATTTTATAATATTATTATGTGTTATTATATTTTTTTATTTTATTATCATTATATATATTATATATCTAAAGATATATAACGTAAAAGCAGACATAGCTAGTATGTCACATAGTTAGTCCTTTACTCTAGTCTATCTGGCTTTCCTTAGAAATATCATTGATTACATTTTTCTATTAAGCGAATATTAAATTCCTATTTATATTTTATAGACAAATAAATACCAAATATACAATTGCCTAAATTTCGACAAAAAGTAAATAAACGAGGGCAGACAAAATCTCCTGTGCCTTTAAGCATATGTTTTTCACATTTTCATTTTTCAATTATCGGTTTACAGCTACTGCAAAGGAGGCCATAAACCCACTAAGGGCACTGTCGCATGCCCGCCCAGTTTTTGTACGCCTCTTGCGTGTGCGTGGGCTATATCGTTCGAGTATTTGGCTAGCTTATAGGGCGCCACACCCATTGCGAGCTCACGGCTAAGTCAAGCCAAATGCAATGGAGCAAAAATAGTTTACTTTGTAAGAAGTGAGCGAAGCCTTTTCAAGCAATATTTTCTATTCCGCATTGAAATGGAAAAAAGAAAAGTTTTATAGGAAAAGCGGTTTTGTATTGTGGAAACTTTGCATATTATCTATCGGCTCCATTCGAAGCACTATTAAATGAAGTGCTGTAAAATGGGTAACAGTCAATTGCTTATATGGATTAAAGTCTTATATTGGAAATAATTTTACTGGACTTGTAGCCCTGACAAATACGGCAGCCCCAGGGCAGTGCTAAGAGAGAAAATTTGCCACAAGTTGCACGAACAGTCCGACGCTGAGCAGAGCTAAAATAGCCACGGGCAAATAAATTATGCAAACTGAAAATGCGATTCACAATCAGGGCACAAAGGCGCAAACTGGCAGTTCAGCTGACGGGGGTCCAGTGATAATCGGGCCAAGAAAAGCTTTTGGTAAACGCATTGCTCGGGCGCTGGAAAACTGTTGCTCGCCGACCAGCAAAAATGCGATACGCTCAAAGGCATTCACAGTGGCTGGTAATATTGGCGCCACTCCCCATTCTCCATTCTCTGCTGCCAGCTTGCCACGCAACAATTTAATAAACACGCCAGCAGCAACAGCAGAAGAAGAAGAAGAAGCAGCAGCAGAAAAAACTTTGCTGAGTGCTAAACAGGCGTTGGGAGTGCCCCACTCACCTGCACCGCCCGCTGCAGGTGAGCATAAAGTTAGCTACTTGATGGACTCGTGTCTGGCTGAGCCTCAGTGCATTCCTGAGAAGGTGGACTTGAAAGAAATTCTCAACTTTAAATTGAAATTCGTCATTTTTATTTATTTCGGCACCCATACACCTACCTACATCAAGGTGTGGCCACACTCGCCAGGTGCTTAATGAACGGTTTCGCCACACGTACCACTCGCACCACTCGCACCACTCGTACCACTCGGGCTATAAAAAGAAAAGTTGCCTATAAAAAATATCATCAGCCGTGTTATTGTTTCTGTCTGTCCTCGCTCTTTTTTACTTGTTTTTTTCCTTATTTTTCCTTTTGCTGCCTCCTTTTCTTCGCCTTCGAATGGTCATGGGAAGCGACAGGCGCACAGCGTAGGCTTCGCCTTAAGTTACATAAAAGTCACCGATGATTGCCATAATAATTTATCAGGGTAGCTCTGCCTGGACGTCGCCATTGCCAGCAGTTGAGAAAGTGTTTGGTAAATTGATAAAATATTGCTGATGCTGACAGCCGATGTGTATGGAGCATGAAGTACGCAATACGCCCTTGATTGATGATGCAAATGCTACTCCATCGGCGGCCTTCATATTTAATTAGGTCGAGTGCGAGGCTCCATTACGGCAATGAGAGGGCATCCACACTACTTAAATGCCTAATCGGCTGATTGCAGTCCATGGAACATCATGTCATTGCATGCTAAACGGTAAATGATCGATATAGGGCAGATTGAAGCCACTAAATTGCACAGAGTGAATGTTTCCAAGAAATGGCAAAGCCTCAAGGGTTTATTTATTATTGAATGAAAAGCTGATTGAAATTTTTCTGAATAGAATCTCGCGTATTAAAATTTTTGTTTAAATGCAGCAATATTTTATTTTATTTTATTATGCAAACCATAGAGAATCGATTGAAATTATATTGAATACAGAGCGTGCCATGATCTCTATCAATATATGTATGTATACTGAGTGGACTCACTGTACGCGAGTGTTTGAGTTGCCATTGCCAATCGCCTTTTGTTGATTCGATTGTGGAAATGTAAACAATTTTTTGGTTTCCTGTAAATCGCTGGCAAAGCAGACACAGGCACACACTCACACACACATTGCAATGCACACACAGCAGATATATACATACATTCACACGTCAATCGAGTTGCTTTTTAAATTAAATTTTTTTCGTTGTTCGTTTTATTTTCTTCGAATTTATTTTTTGTCTTCCTTTTTTTTCATTTTGATTGCGTAAAATAAACAACAACAAGCTGTGGGAATACTGTGAAACTGCTGCTGCTGCCCGATCTCAATCGTGCCGATGCCGACAATAAAATAAATATGATACCAGCCGGAATAGACGGCGGGCGCACTAGCCAAATATACAAAGAGCGCGGCGATTGAAACAACTTTCACTTTTCTATGGCTCGGTCGGTCGTTGGGGGATGGGTTTCAATTTCCCTTGATTGAAGTTATCTTTGCAGCACGCACCGAAGCACCTGGCGAGTCCGGAAACGATGGCAATTAAATTGATTGCAGATACCATTAGGCCTGGAGAGTAAGCTAAATGTTTCAATTAAAGTGCCTGAGCTCATTTTCCATGATTGAATGCTTCAAGGTCTTTGCCAACTGCTCTGTGGCTCTGAAAACTGTCACTCAGGTGACTTGATGGGATAAGCAGCGCTTTAGCCACAATCTATTTACATTTTCGCCTGTTATGGCAGTGGCACATTAACTTTTAATTGAATTGTGAGCCATTGCTCACGCCCCCTTACCGCGCCCCCTGCCCAATCCTTTCGGCAACAACTATGCTGGCAATTGGCGGCGCCATTTCGGCAAAGCTAACGACTTCCCGTTATGGGAACATTTCAATTTCCTGTGTCCTGTGCGAAAAATTAATACCAAATTCGAAACAAATTGCCAAAAGTCGAGCTGACTCGAGGTCCTTGCCAAATGACAGCCAGCCAGGAAGTAAAGGATGCTAGAATGTCAGACAGTTGGCCTGGTCTGGTCTGGCTTACTGCTGCTGCTGCTGCTGCTGTGTCCCCACTACAGCTGATATATAAAAACATTTTTACCAAAATATGCCCGCAAACCTCAACAACATTTCGACAACGGCAGCACATCAAAAACTTGCTGTAGGGCGTAGCGTGGGTGAAAAGGGGGCGGGAGACGGCGTAGCCAAGAATCCACTTTCTACCCGCAACATAATAATGAATGTGTGTATGGGTGTGTGGGTGTGTGTGTGTGTGTGTGAGCTGGCCGAGCTGAGATGGCGTTGGGTGGCCCTGTGTCTGGCATTTAGCAGCATAGCAGAAAATCAATGTTACCAACAACAACATGGCCAAATAACAACATTGACATCGTGTTAGAGCAGCAGCAGCAGAAGCAGGAGTGGGAGCAGCAGCAGGAGTCGGAGCAGCAGCAGCTTGAACAGTCACCTTGTGGTTCGCGAGTCAAGGAATTTGTTTCAGTTCTTTTGTCGTCTTAGGCGCAATTTAAATTTATAAGCCATAAGACTGCCGAGCGGATATTCCAGCGTGCATTGTACGCATTGCCCGCTTTTATGGCAGCCAGCCATGCCATAAATTAAATGGCCCTGCAATAAAAGCCAAATCAATTTGAGCGTAAAATCGATTTTCACTTTTCTCGTTTCAGTTTTTCCATGCTTCTGCCTTGCCCATTGTCCCAATCAATAAATTCTGCAGCAGTTAACGCTGTTGGACCTCAACTGCAACAGGTTATGGCCGCGTGTAGATTCGCTACTAAATCTGCGCCACGCAACCAAATGGCATTGCGATTGCCGCCTGCCTGATTAATGCGAGCCAAGCTCCGAGCTGAGCAGCAACAAATGGCACGAATGAAGTGTGATTTTCCCTCTAATTGAAGTTGGGCCTGAACTGCGCTTGAAAGGCACTCAGACAATGCTCTAATCCTGCTTCTCCTGCTGCTGCACTAACTGCGTATCTAAGACTGTTGCAAATGCAAATTCACTCAGGATTATTTAATGCTAGTTTCTCGTCGTAAAGTTGAGTTGTTTGCTTTTAATCAACGTCCATTGTACATTGCACTTGCCAGCTTACGAATCACATCTGACTGCCTCTGGAATATGTCTGTATATATCTCTAGATATTTATACAAAGAACATAGCATTGCCGTTTGTTTGCCAAGTTGACAAATGCATAAGCAAGCTTCAATCGAGGCATTTAGAATCGATACTAGCCTACATACATACATATATACATATGTATCTACAGAAATACAACTCTCCAACCAAATTGAAATCAATGTTGAGCTCGTTCGCTTGGAAATCTCATATCACATTGTGTCTATCCATTGATTATAATTGCCTAATTACCTGGCATATGCTTCCAGAGTAATTAAACAGAAAGAGAAATACGATTCTTATTGAAATCAATATAGAGCTTCCACCAATTAGTCCCATAAAATGCATACCATTGTGTCTTCCCATTGATTTGCCGTGTAATTATCAAGGATATGCAGTGTAATTAAATATTATTGTCGATTGAAAATTGATAGCAATGCAACATTTTTTTAAAACTGCTTACAATTACTCTTAAACCTTATATCTCTGTCTTTTCCCGTCGTAATTGCTGATTAATTATTAAGGATAATCAGAGTAACTAAAAAAGAAGTAGACAAACAGAAATAAGAATCTTATTCAAACAGCAGAAGAAAGCCGTCCAGAAATCTTAAATCTTAATCTCAAATCTCATTTCATTGTGCCTTCCCATTGATTTGAAGCTCAAGAGTAATTATCAAGGAAATGCAGAGTAATTAAATAATAATTATAGAAACAGTACTACTTCTCTTTTGTAAGACTCAATAAGATTAAAAGCAATGCAGAGGTTTCTCTCTCTCAAAATCCCATATCTCTGTGCCTTCTCATTGATGTGTAATTGCCGAGTAATTAACAAGGACTTGCTGTGTTCCATTCGAGCCGTGTGATGTCTGCTAATCAAGGATGTTTTTCATTCCAGCCTGTCATCGTTTTTAATTTGCGCATCTATGACAACGAGCGACGACTGGAGCGAGGCTTGTCCAGCAGAAATGGCACTGCTTGGTCACTGGGGCATACGACGGGCAGCAACTAGTGCAAATTGTTGCCCATCTATTCACATCTGGCGTTGACAATGCCATTTCCGGCCAACTGCACGAAAAGTAAGTGAAGGTAAAGCTGAAAACGGTTCGGTATTCCTTTGTAGGCTGGCCGAGTTGTTTCCCCTGGCTGTCATGGGGCGCCAGCCCATTTGCCCGTTTGCTCGCTTGCCTTTTGACTTCCGCCCCGCCCAGTGAGGGGGAGACATTAGCAATTAAAGATTAAAAGTAACAGAAGTTTGTTCCCGAAACTTGAACAGTTGCTCGGGTCTGCTGAGGCCGACGAGGCCGACGAAGCTGGCGAGGCTGGCGAGGCTTATTAATAATGCTCTAGGGGCGCACATGTTGCAGCTGGCACGGCTACTGTCTAGAGATTGTTTTGCCTTGCTTTCGGTGCAATTTTAATTGCATTATGCCTGTGGAAATTGCAGTCCTGTTGCGTCTTGGCACACACTGAAGTTTTAATTGATGTCGCAGCTGATGCACTTGGCGTCCAGCTAGCGCGCTCGTGCATCGGCCCGGATGCGAGCGCAGCTCCCAGTGTCTCCTTGTAGCTGGACGATTTATCATTCGTTCGTTTCCTTTGGCTCACTTTGCTTCGCTCACTTCACACTCTCCTGCAGGGCCTGCAGGGCCTGCACCCATCTTGCCGTGGGACTACAATGACAGTCGTTCGCATCGACAAAACTTTAAATGACATTTTAAATGACATCGTTAAAGAGCGTTAAGTGCTGTTCAACCAGCAGACCAGACCTTAACTAACGTTGTATATAAATATGTATAGCTGTATATGTGCACATGTATAACTTATAAATAGCTATCGCGCACATTAACATTTCAGCATTCGCAGCGTTTGCATTTACCGACCGCAATTCGCATTATTGCAAATTAATAATTACACTGGCCAACAGGATTTGGTGGGCAACAAAGAGCAGTTTTGTGGATATGAAATTTGAGTAGAATAGAAAATCCGACTAGCTCTATCATATAAATATTATCCAGATTTACCTCGCTCTCTTCACATCTGTAATTATTATATGAGCAGATGTTTGTCAATAGATGATATATGGGTGGTAGAAAGAGATTTGTTGTTAAATTTAAAAATGAGCTTGAAGTGGAGGAGTGGTATTTTAACCAACTATAGTATTGCATTGCATTGCATGATTATAGCTGTCAATTTATTCAGGGTCGGAGGGCTAGCCACAAACTCTGATTTTTTTGCTGTTGCCCTGTGTAATTGAATGCCGATGTCATAGATATTTTTTGTCAATCTCTGTGCTGCTGAGTTCCGCACTGATGATGTGTCACGTGGAGGGTGGAGTATCAAATTCAACTGATTTATCGCTGAATTTAAATAAACACATGCCATTACACGCGGTAACATGATTCGCGTACATTGCCCAATTTGATGGATTTGCATGCCCTAAGTGTATCGACCTGCTGCGTGCCACATTCCCAAGCAGCAACAACAACAACAACAGCAAGAAAATACAATCGAAGTTTATCTTTTAGGCAGGTCTAAAAGTTGCCAAAGAGCATTCATTTGGGAGTGAATATGTGGGCACATTTGACGCTTTGGCACGTGAGTTTTCGGTTACAGATTCGGTTTTTGTTCTCAGTACAGATTTTGCTGTTTCAATACGTTTTGATGCGAACTGAAAATCGCACTTTCATTTGCTCCGGGGCTGTGTGTGGATTCATGCTGCCCGCATGACTTTTCTCTCTGAATTAATTAATTTGCAGCTGTAGAAGAATATTTTTTAAAACAATTAACAATAATTGACCTTATGCTTAATTAACTTTCAGGCAAATATTTGCTCTATTGAATGAACAATTAATTGAATGTATTTTCGGAGTATTTGTTGAGGGCTAAAACTTGAATTTAAAATATTATATTATACATGATAACTAAATTAATTTTTAGACCAAGTGAGGAGAGGTAAAACTCTAGATAAATATAATGCTGATGCTTATCTGTTTTATTATCTACAGTCTAATCTATTCTTTACTCTCTTATTAGTTTCATTAAACATAATTCACTTAATTGGTTTAAACAAATTTTATTGTACATCTTAAAGTTTTAAGCAACGCAACGTCGCACCCTCTTCGTGTCGTTATATTATACAAATATTATTTATAATCCCCAGCAAGCCTTTGACATTTTTATCGGCTATTTCACAGCGCGAAAAATCTTTGCAAAGTCGAAGGCAGCGCAAAGACATTTAATCCCCAATTAGTCGCATAAAATGGAATGGCAAGAGCATCAAAAGCAGACAGCATCGTATAATTTACAGAGAAAACAAAAGTATAAATAGAACAATACTACGAAAGTTACGTTGGGCAAATCAAAACTTAAAAGATGTGTAAGAGATGGATATATTAAATTTATAATATTGATAATTTAGCTAAAAGAAAATTGCAAAAATTTAGTTTTAGCTAAGGGAAAGTTATGTCTGGGCTAACCAAATCTTAAGTCATCAAGAGCTGGCCCTAGTATCATGTATCTCGTATCTTGGCAGAGTATTTCATAGTCAGCATTAGCCGTCTCCCATATTCTCCCTTGTAATTGTGAACAATGAACAAATATGAAAAAAAATAAAATAAAATAAACACTGCGTACCTGCACAATTGAGACGGAGGACAATGTCAATTGACGACCTTGCTCACAATGGCAGTTCGACCCCCACACACACACACACTTATACAATATGCAAAAAGTATATATATATATTTATAGAGCTACGCATTGAAAACGAGACAAAGGAAAATACGACGCTGAGAAGCGCAACGAAAAAGGAGCAAAAAATATACAGAGACCTAATTGACTGGCAGAATCCTTTAAATCTCCTCACAGAGGCAACCAGCGCTCTCTTTTTTTTTCTAGTGCCATCAGACACTTGTTGACCTTCGTCCAATTTTTAGCATTGGCGAATGGATTTTGGTTTGCTATTGTTGTTTTTGCTTTTTTTTCGGTTTACGTTTTTTGCTTGACGCATTTGGGAAAATGTACTCACCGATTGTGTAGGTGGCGCCGTCAACAGTAAACGTCGCCGCTTTGCATTTTTTGAAAAAACGCGATGCGAAATCCAGTGCAGAGTTTTTCAAGCTCGAGGAGACGCGACGTATGGGCGAGTCCGGGCAGGATGTGGCTGCCATTGGCTCTTCCATGGCCAGCGCACAGCTAGTCACCGTGTTGTCGGCGTTCAGCCGCGCAGCTAGCACAGATGTGGCCATGGGTGGAGCAACAACTGCAACAGAAGTTCCAGCTTCCATTGCCATCGGAGTTGCTGCCGCTGCCTCTGCCTCGGCCTCTGCTGCTGCTGCTGCTGCTGCTGCTGCTGTCGAGGTAACTGGCGTGGCTGCACCGGGCGCCACACGGCGTGGTGCATTCGACAGGTTCGACATTTTGCACGCCCGTTAGATTTTTGCTTTATGCTCGCCTGCACACTGGACACTCTTCACTCCTCCTGTTTGGCACACATTTGGTCGGGCTTCTTAAATATGTTAGACACTCAAAGGCTGCGCATGGAAATCGGCCATTAAATCGCCGTACAAAATCCAACCCCACCCAAAGCCAATCTGCTGCAATTAACTGAGCCAAGTTGACAGCCCGACATAGTTTGCCCATTGCGAGGGTGGCTTTGACAGTTCTTCGACAGTTTTTGCACTATATGCAAGCGATATTGATTCAATGTACGCCAATTTTATTCAAATTACTTTATGCACTCAGAAACTAAAATTCCGACTCTGGTCAAATACTATATATAGTTTTTATCACTTTTTTTCAGCTAACTCTTAATAAAGTAACTCATTTTTTAGATATATGTATATAAACTTTTGCCTGGAAATATGTGTATATAAATATTTCCGCAGTTTCAGCTTTACTTGTATAATCTAAGCCCTTAAGCCTCTTTTACACATGACATGCAATAGGAGCCGCAAAAATAATTATGGGGCTTAAGATTATTTAAACATTGTTAATCCTGCTTAGAAATTTGGGATGCCTTCATCTGCCCCCTCACTGACTGCAATTTCAATTTGCTGCATGAATGTTTCAAAATAATTGAAATTGCAAAAACTCTCATACGATGATGATGATAATGTTGATGCCAATGATGATGTTGATTGCGCTCAATAAAAACATTATTATTAGGAGCAGACACACACACACACACACACATACGCAGCGAGATTGACAGGTGAGGCGGCTGTGGCAAGTAATTTTAGGCAACTGATGAAATTACACTAGAGTTGTTGTTGTTGTTGT
>NW_022045954.1:196685-215710 GCF_001654015.2 Drosophila navojoa
GCAAAGTTTCAAGTATGCAGTAAATTGCTTCGCTTGTGGCTTTGCCATGCGATGTGCGAGTAGTGAAAGGCAAAGATTGTTTACAGTATCGAGCTGACAAATGGCCATCAGGGAAAATAAATGTATTTACACACATACATACATACATACATACATATGTTTGTATGTCTGTAGTCAATGTGGATTTGCTAATAAGCATAAAGTGGAAGCTAAAGGAGGACTGAATGGCTGGTATGTTAGGAAGCCAAGAGTCTACTTATCTATGCAACTTTCACTATATATCTTTAGCTCTATATATTGTTAAATATCACACGCACACACACACACACACACATCTAGAAATGCACACATGTATTTGAAATAAGCTGAACTCTGTATGTGTAAGTATATGGGGATACTTGTGTGCTGTATTTTCTACAGACTATCATGACATTTGAATAATGTGAGCACATTTGGCATTTTATTATATCATCAGGCATTTTGCTGATGTGCTTACCAACCTACACCACACCCACATGCCGTTAGCTCGGCACGACAAGAGCAAGACGCAGCAACAACAACAACAACAACAACAATAACAACAATGCGAGGAGCATCTTGAGCTCTCGTGATGAAATTAAACTGTGACTCGCATTCTCTGCTGCTGCCTTTTATTTTGCCTTCACTATTATATTCTCATTCATTCGTCTCATTTTGCAGTTGCTTGGCATGGCCACGCCCCTGGCCTCCTTAGCGTCTTTCAAACGTTTTCATTTTGGTTTTCTTTCTTTTTTCTTTTTATAGTTTCACTAAAGAGCCGAGTAAAATTCGCCTCTAATTACCACATGGAACAAACTTGTTCATTGTTGCGCGCATAACAAATAAAAAACTTGCAACACGTAAACTTTAAATCACAATGTTAAGTTTACACAGCGTGTGGCATTCGCAGGAGACACGGCATTGTATGCCGACTAGTCAAAGGGTTCGCTCTTTCACTCCCATACGGCAGGCCTATCTCAGATCTCTCTTGTGAAAATATTCCACATGCACAATGTAGTTATGTTAAACGCACGACTGAGTTGTGTTTCGCCTTGGCTTTTTTGAGTGCTCGCCGCATGTTCTTAACAATGCATTGAAACTTTGATTGCAACCATTAAAAAAGCCAGCGCAAACTTGACGTTTTCCCAGCAGAAGAAGAAGAAGAAGAAGAAGAAACCCCAACTGAAATGGGGAGCATAATGAGCATAGCTCGCCGTTCAACTGCAATGCGCAAGGTCAGTCAAGGACGACTTACAAAAATTGCTTCGTATTTTTGTTGTTTGTTTACATTTGTGGCCGCGCATTTGTATACCCTATGTTATACTGTTTTATATGGTTGTGTGTCCTATTATATGTGCTATATTGTATATATATAAATATTACATGAAGCTGAGGCTCTACGTCAGAATGCAGGGTATCACATAGTAATTCACTGCCAACTATAGCACTCTTCTAGTTCTTTTTTTTTTTTAATTTCGCACAATAGGAACGCAGAACTGTTGCTCAGCCCACATAATATTCCCAACTGTGACAGCTACATAAATTAGAGCTTGCCCACGACTCAGCGAAAATGCAGTGGATCCTGCGCATTGCAAAAACTAACGAGTCTACGGCAAAAACGAGTAGAAAATAATAATTAACATATTTCACAAAAGAAAGAAATATGTAAACATGATTCAAGATTGTAGTTTCGAAAAAAAAGTGCTCTTGATTGAATGAATAAAATATAAGCTCAGAGATTGTTGCACTCCAAGAGTCACGTCACAAATTGCAACAGGCCCTTAAAAATATGCAACAGAATCGATAAGACTCAACCTCATTGTCAGGCACAAAATGATTTTAGAGGCTGCGGCTGGCGCTCGGAATTGGACTCTGCTAGTTGGCTATAGCCTCGATTTATAAGAACCTCCACTCGGCGCTGAATGGCTCTGCTCAGTCTCAGCTGACTTGAAATTCGCAAGCCAGATATTGATTTTGCTTACTAGCTGAGGCGACAAACGAATGTTTATACATACATACATATTATATGGGAATGTACATTTTGACGGCATCCCATTGTTGCACAAATTTAATAGAACATTTATGAGTCATTTATTGACCGCTCATTATGCGAGCGTCCTGCTCATGACCCAGCAAATGAGCCGCACAGCTGGCAACTTCCTCAACGGCCTGGATTCAAAGGGCAGAAAGAGCGAGACAGAGAGAGAGAGAGGGCGAGAGAGATGGGTCCAGGCTGACTGCTACATTTTATCGCAAATTAGCGGAAATTATGCAACGATAATGTTGTGTAACGGTTGGTTATGCTGACTTTCATTTGCTGAGGTCCATTGATTTTCCTGGATGCGCTACACAAGTAATACGCGTAATACGACTTTGCTGTGCTAGTACATAAATATTTATTGTTGGCATTCGGTTTGATAATCAATAATTAATTACCAAAAAATATATGAGCGTAAAAAAAAAACAGATGGTTCCTATTTTAATAGCTCTACTATCCATAGAGATTTCTTCGACAGTCATGCTAGGAAACGGCATGGCAGTCCACGAACGTGGAATAAAATTCCATAGTATTGTGCCATATCATATTTTGGCATGCGCACACGTATTCGCTACTAGCAAATATATTTCATATTTATAACATAATTCGATATAATGCGTGAGAGAGAGAGTTAGAGAAGCAGGCAGAGTAAGCACAGCGCCAACACACATGATGGGCATCATAAAACCTGAATCAGTTTTTTGGGCCACATTGCGTATGTGCCCAGGCCAACAACAAATATTAATACTGACCACAGCCAGCAACAACAACAACAACAACAACGTCGGCAATAAGGACTCGTTAAGAGCGATAACAATGAGGCAGACAGTAAGGCAAGTGCCACCAACATACACACACACACCCACACTCATACACATCCACACACATACATCCACACAATGGCAAACAGCGAAACGCACTTTGCTCACTGAGGCATTAACATCTGTTGTCTGTGCGGACTGTCGCTCTTCCCCTCTCTCTCCCACTTCTACTCTCTATCTATGGCTCCAAAATTGGAAATTTACTATGCGTATCTGGCGCTCGCATGTATGTATATAGAGCACTGATTTATTAAGGTGTGAGCATGCCAGCCAACCAACATGACATGTAGTGGCCCCTGACCACTCCAGCAGACACAGACAAGTCACGGCGAATAATTGTAATGGCTAATGGATTTCGTGAAAATATGCCAAGTCAGTTATACATTCTAAACAATCAGCAGCTATAATTGTCCATATAAAGAAATGGAGAGAGGCAGATAAAGAGTGGGCAAGAGTAGGTTAGTTTGCTATGCAAATCGAGCAATTTTGATGCAATTAAAATAAACTAAGAAATTGACATGAATAACAAATGCAAAAACGCCTTAGATTGCAGCAATTTGAATACTTTGGAAGAAATAGCACAGTTGAAATCAACAGTAAAGAGATTAAAAATAAACGAATATTCCATAGAATCCAAGTATGAATTGCCTTTTGCCTTTCCGCCATATGAAGTTAAGTTATGCACATCACACAACGAGTCTATCTATAGCCTCTCTAGATTCTATTTTTCCATGACTTGCAGCATTTTGCATTTGTCCATTTCCAGTGTAGTCCTAGATCAATTGAAGCTTGATCTAAATATGTTTACTTAAATGTGCTTCGAATTTTTCGAGAGCACTCTCAGCTGACAGGCACTTAGTTAGCCTTGGTCAGCTGCAGGAGCTGGACGGGACTTCCTGTTAATGGCATTGCGCCAACTGTCAATCTATTTGGCGCCTGCTACCTACTGGCTCTATGCAGATTTTTATACAAGTCTCAGCAGTTGCTCCTGATAAGAACTGGGTAAAGCAGCTCTCGCCGTTGCGAGACATCAGCTGATGATGCTCAGCTGCCTTGGCCGGCTCAGCTGCCCTTGCTCTTTGATGTCGTTGGGCTCGAGGCTGGAGTTTATGTTAAGCATTCGCCTCAAAATATGCTAATAATTTTTGGCGCTGTTTTATTAAATTTCTACGGCAACACAGTAAAATGAAATGCGCGCCCTCGTACGGCGTGCCACCGAAAATGACATAACTTATTTAGCGTCTCACAACCAGCGCGCAAATTAACAGAGACCCAGGCCAGAGCCGGGCGTAAGCCGGAGTCCCCGGAGTCAACAGCACAGCATGCCACCCAACAGCTAGCAGAAGTTTTTTTTATGGCCATCAGATCGTTGAGTTGCCTTTTTATGCGCCTTAAAGCTGAAAATCGCACCATGAAACTGAAATCCACGCAAATTTCAAGCATCTTAATGAAAGTAAGTGGAGGATGCTTAAGTCGAGCGTGCTCAACTAGGGCATACACTGTACTACTATACATCAGAGTGTTTCAGGTGCCGCATGGGCAGACAGTGGCGTCAAAAATTACATTTATTTCTTATTATTATTTTCATTTATTGTTAAATGAATATTGTTGACATACCCAAAGTCTTCCTACTAAATTTATGTATGCTATAAATAGTCTATTCACCATAGTCATTCTGACAAGTGAATGTGTTTATCTTAGCCAATTGAATTTCTTTGCATAAGAATAATAAATGAATGAAAATATAGTTGAGCAAGACCTGAAAGAGAAAGTCCTCAAATTATGAACTAATGTGCTTTCCATATATATATTGCAGTAAATGCAACCCAAACAAAGGCCAAATTATGGGCACAACTTGATTTAATTGCTATTTAGTTTTCTATTGCTCATATTTATTCAGTTTGGGGACAGAGCGCCTGGAATTAGCATTAATTATAATGTCAAACTCGATTTGCAATCAGCTCACAATTTGCCAAGCCTGATTGATATGTGCGACCATTGAATCAATAACTCACCTGCTCATAAATCATAATTGATTGCTCAGCAGCTCAATAAATATTTGCACACGGCGAGCACAATAATTAATCACACATGCACACAGTCCAGTCCAGTTTAAATTGAGTTTTTATTTTTGTTTCGCGACCCACTGCAAGCCATCAGAACCCTTTCGAATGTTTTAATTGTGCTGGCCGCACAACGAATGTCGATTCGCGCTTGCAACTTTGATCGTTCGGTCTCGGCAATTAATTAATCTCCTCTCTCGCTCAGCTGCCCAACAGGCGCGACAACTTCAACTTCACCACAGTTCCCCACACTTTTCACCACACTGCGTAGTTTTGCTTTGCAGATCGACAGAGCGCGCTGAACTCGCTTACGACTACAGGTAGAATCGATCTCAAGTAGCTTCTTTAGAGGTGAACCACAATTTGCTCTGCTTACGCCCTAAATTGATGATCAATCTTTATCATAATAACAGTTATTGAGGGAGCAGAATCTTAGTATAAAATCTAGCCACATTTCTTTGGCTACAATATCCATTAAATAGATAATATATACTGAAATGCCGCGATACAAATTCATTGGAATTTTCATAGTATTTTATCTAAGATCCCTATATTTTTAATAAAAAAAATTTTATTGAGGATATAAATAAGAAACTTATATATATAGAGGTATGTACAAGTGCGGTGCTCATATTTAATTTGTATTAATTTGCCTATTGTATTATTCAAGGCTAATTCAATTATGATAAACAGTTAAAGAACCATCCAAGCAGCTAATCATCACATGAATATGCGGGCATGCGGACATGCATGCCTTGATGAACTTGAAATCAATTTGTAATCTGAGCCAGACTATTTTAAGTTTTGTTCTCAGCTTAAAGTGCATAAGAAAAAGCTTTTTATTTCCATAGCTTGCAGTCCTATATGCAAATATACTTTATGCATATAAATCAGTTACCATTTATAAAAAGACTTTTATGTATTTTGCCTATTTATAGCAGGTTCAAGGTCAAGGAAAACCGTCGAAAATTGAACAGCTGCTCTTTCACTGAATTTCCAATTCTTATGCCTAAACAGATATTATATTAAATATTTGCTTTTTTTCGGCAAATTAAAAACAGATTTGCCCTCCTCTTTATGTCTGCATTCATCGCAGCCTGTTTCCACCTGCTGGTCCCTTGGTAAAATCAAGCATATTGCGAAATGCCGATTGACATTGAGAAATGATTGACGCTAGATGCGTCGCAGATTGGTAATATGTAAATAAATATTTGTCATGCCCGGCTAAATATGCAAATGTTGTTCTTATTTTGATTGTTTCGCCAACACAAATTGCGCATTGCGCATACGCCATGTGTGACGGTCTATTGACTTATTCGCTGTGTGCTTACCTTGCTACTCCTGCTTGAGCTGCTTTCCTAGGCTTGCGCTCTGCAAAGAGACAGATAAGAGAATAAGTCCAGATAAGACATTGATTTAAATGCAGAATTAACAAAATTCACTTTGATGACTTGGACAAACATATATGAATATCAAATTATGTTGAACTAAAAGCTTAGAGCAGACAGAAAAGAAAGAAAAAAAACAATATATGCTGATGCGAATGGACAAATTCCACAAGTGATGAGCTTTTCATATTTATGATGATGATGCACACACACACACACACACTTCCACACTCAAACCCACACAAATACAGATTGATAGATTTAGTTACTTAAGCCGAGGCCAAGTTAATGCCTTTAAGTGGCTTTCGTCTCGCATATTTTGGGCATATTTTGTGGCATAAATATTATGTTACGACTCAATAGGCTTATGGACAACTCTCTGCTCGGCCCTCTGCCGCATTAGCCGCCTTTGAGGCGGCCTACATTAGTCATTAGCCACAGCTTAGCGGTCAATTATGATGAGAATAGCTCGGACTACTCCGAGTAGTGCTGATAAATTGATGCGTGAGCCCTCAAACATCTGGCCTAATGTAAAGTGTTGAATCTGTTTGGGCTTTCTGTCTTTCCTTATTTTATTTTTTTGCCTTGCTGCAGACACCTGCATTTAATTGCAGAATTATATTCACGCCTTGTTATCTTTATAGACACAAAAAGAAAATATATATGCATATATATATTTATCAAGCGAATCCTGCCAAAGGACAACAGCAATGGGCTAACGAGCATTTAAAGTAAATAGCACCACAGAGCGCCGCCCTGCCGAGCTGGAGAGCTAGCGAGGCTAGGGAAAAGTTTTTGCTGCTCGACTGGTAATGACACCCATTAACGCCGCTCGAGTTAGAACCAGCTCCCAGCTCACAGCTTCTCTCTGGAGCCGCCGCGTCGCCCAACGCCGTTGGCTTACGCACTCTGTGTGCTAATCGGTATTTGCTTTTCTGCTTTGCTTTCGCAGCGTTTGCATAATTCCGTGCATCGCTGGCACTCCAAATACCCTAGACGCCCAGTGCCAAAATGGATCGACTCACTTGGGTGAAGTGCTGGACAAACTGTGTAAGCGAAGGCGGCTAATGAATGGCTTTTCCTCTCTCCCAATTAGCCCAATTCCGCTTTTTTCTGAATATATGATAAACGCATCGCTCACTCAGCTTGAGTGAATGGATCCTTTGCACTAAAATTAACCATAGGGAATTTTTCAATTCAATACGCCTCAATATATAGAACGCTTTCTTCTTGTATCTATTTTTGAGTGGATTTTATTTTTAGTAAGCCTCTCACCCGGCACAATCCAATTATTGTTGCCTGCAAATTCATTAAAGCCAAGTGCGAGAAAAACGCAGATAGAGAGAGAGCGAGTGAGTGAGAGAAACGATAGGGAAACATGCCCACGGCTGAGAAAAATTAATTATCCATCAGCATTAGCGAGCAGAAGGGCAACTGCGGCTCCAGCGTTGCCCTTGTGTCACTTTGCATATTTTCACAGCTCGTCATGCCGGGGATTTCCATTAACTTTTGCGTCAGGCTGCGGTCATCAATTAAAATTTAAAGTTAACAGCCAGTGGCTCACGTTCGACAGTGTCACTGGCACACATGATGCCGCTCGATATTCCGGCATTTCCCCGGAGACAATGGCACGCGTGTACCCAGAGCTCAGACGAATTGTGCTGCATATGCGAATTTTCTGTAGCCCCATTCGAACTCTCCATATTTTAATGAAGTTGTAGTATGCCAACGAGCTCAGGCCTGAGTGCCTAAAGTGGGAGTAGAGCTGATGTGGGCGTGGCTAACTGCATTTAACCAACACGCCCCTTGAGCCAGCAAATATTTGCCTATATAAATTACTCGCATTTCTGGTGGGCCACGACGCGAACGTGGAGTAAGCCGTACGTGCCTAGAATTTCCGAATTTCAGAATGAAAATATTTTCCAAAATGTCGATTACGTTATTCACTTGAGCCCATAAGTAACGAAGCGCAAGCATTCAATACTTTTTGAACAATATAAGAGTTTAATCCCATTCGGGTTTGTAGCGCAATAAGCTAATTTAAGTCATTATAAATAGATACATTTATTCTTCTCTAATTAGTTTCACGCGTTCCTCGATTAAATTGCACGATTTATTGAACATATCCACATATTATTGTTATCGAACCTCATTCTATATTCGAGTTTTAATTTGATTAAAAGGAAACTGTGAACAGCAGAGCATAATTATGCATATGGGTTGCACTTGTAATTAGTTTACAATCATAATTTAAGGTCAGGTCAGTCTAAAAATACTGAAACTAGATGCAAGCTTAATAATTGAGTTATGCACGGTCGAAGCGGATGCCATGTGACATGTCGACAGCATTTTATTACCGGGTGCTTAGTTGGGGGAATTAAAGGAAGCAGAAGCAGACGGCGAGGACGAGGCTGGGCAATTATGGTCGGGAGCTGCTGCCGGCTGCCATTCTGCATACCTGAGAGAGCGCCTTAAAATTGAAATTTATGCATAAATTATGCGCATAAATGGACAAGGCGAGGCAATAAACAATAAACAAAAATACAAATGCAAAAAGGCAAGAAAAGGTATGTACATAAAAACATTACAACGATGATAACACGACTCGCGAGCTCTGCTATCGAGCGACTCTGAGACACCCTGTACCACTAGACGACGCGCCGTCTGAGATACTTGGGGTAAATTCCTGCATGGTATGCATATAATAGAATTTAATATGTTGATAAATTCATTAGGATGCTGCATGAGCTTCAATGCCACTTATCTCTTGTAGGGGAGAGTGAGAGTAAACTTTAAATCAATTTAAGATGAGCTAAATTATATTATAAACTGGAGTTGAACTATCTTAAATAAGGTGAACTTGGAGTCAATTTCAAATGAGATATATATATAATTCTATTTCATATTATATTGTGGGTAAGAGTGAAACTTTATTATATAGCTATATAAACTTGGAAAGCAAATTTGAAGTCAATTTAAACTGAGCTTAATTATTAATATAATCTTTTTATTATAAAGAAAAGTGAAACTTTTTTATACAACTATATAAACTCGGAGTCAATTTAAAATTATATAAATTCCTTGTAAAATATTATTTTATAAACAGGAGTTAAACTAATTTATAGAACTATATTTCAACAGTTAAACACATAAATTTGCCATTCGAATTGTATGAATTTAGCCACAACATATTAACATAAATATTTTATTTGTTACATATATCTATATGATCTACATAAACTCACTTGGCTTGGCTTATTTTGACATCTCAACTTGGCATATCAAAAACGCAGAGTGAGCTGCCAAAAATAAATATGCCTCTGATTACCCATTCTGGATGCCCATCCAGGGTATACAAATTATTTTTCAACGCATGAAATTTTGATGAGGCAAAGGAGGGCTGGCAGGAGAACGAAAACGAACAGAAACGAAACGAAAGGCTCCTTTATTATTAAGCTATTTTGAACATTTCTCGTCGCTCGCTTCTTGGCATTTTACATGCTGCTCCACAGTGAAATGCAGCGTCAGCACAGCCGTGCAGGGACACGGGCACATTTTGTAAACAATTTGTGGTGATGACGCCAGGCTGCTAGCGGCTACAGTTGCTGCTCCAAGTGGGGAGCTGCGCCTGGCTAAATTGCTTCACAGTCGACACAAATGCGAATGGGATGTGGCTGTTGTTGCAGCTGGTGTATCTGATGTAGCTGTACATTGTTGTTGCTGCGCTACGTCCATGAACAGTTACACAATTTGCAGCACAATCTAGCTCTGGAAATGGACTAGCAAATAGAACATGCACGACTCAGCTTCCATATGGCTTAATTACGCACAAACTAAATTCAGTTAAGCCAAATGCCTTGGCTTTAAGCGAGTTAAAGCTGCGACTGCACGGAATGAGAAAAATCGAATCTAATAGGTATAAGAAGACATACGAGCATACGTATGGACAGCTTGTATTTCTTTTTCTTTTTTTTTTTTTTTTTGTATTTTATTTAGCTCGTCTCTAGAATCTAAGCCCTGCCATATGGCGGCTGTCCTACTTGATGTGTCTGTGTGTGTGTGTCGATGTGTTCTTTCGAGCAGCCTAAGGAGCTTAGGTTGTCACCTGGCTGACATACAAATACACCCAAGCCAACACACTCATTCACACAAACACACACACACTCGCACACTCACACATACGAGTGTTAAACTTCTCGGTTGTGCCTGAGTGCTCCTCGACCTAAATAAGATGCTCGCCTGATATCGTCCTTCTTTTTAAATTTTTAAAAATGTTTAGAGCAGTGAATCTCTCTGTGTGTGTGTGTGTGTTTGCGCCCTCCTCAACTGCTGTAAATTTTTTTAAGATTTGTAGAGCTCACCCGAGTTACACTCTACATCTATTATTTGGCAACAAAAACATTGACATTTCCCGCCTTTATGTTAAACATGTAAAACAGCAAAAATATATCCGTATGCTTGGCATATTTCTAAAGTCCATCATTCATCCGATATTCACTTTGGATGACCCTTTCGATGCCAACAATGTAGACGCGTTTGTTTGTAATAAACGCCCAGCCGAGCTGGTCAACTGTCCAATACTATGTGGAGATTCGATTAGTTCTGGCTCTGGCTGGTTAAGTTACTAAAATTGGAGATGGCCAGCGCAATCATCTGACAAACATTGTAGAGCATTTGCTAGATGGCCAGCGAGAGAGCGTGTACGGACGCTGTTTTATGTGCTCTTTGTTTATGGCGCATTTTGCTGAAACAAACCAGCGATCCGGAACATTGCACAATAATATGGCACAGCAGGAGCAGCGGGCAGGGGCAGCGGGCAGCAATGTCAACAAAAATAGAGAGCCAAAATAGGCGGCAAGCGAACACCCTCAAGCCCAACGCAAAACGCAGCGTGAAAATCCGCAATTGATTTTGATAAAAAAATAAAAAAAAAAAAAACAATAATAAAATAAATAAATAAAAGGAAAGGGCAAAGGAAAAATATAAACTGCGTACTTTGTACGTCACTTGTCAGTCAGTAAAAGCAAATTGCTGAAAGCTCATTGCCTTAAGCGTGTGGGCGTGAATGCGTGTGGGCGAGTGGGCGTGGCCGCACTCCACTTGGCTGCAATAGATGATGCCTGATGATGTCTGCTGAAGGATGCCATGATTACGAGAGCCAAGGCAGCCGTCTCCACACGATTCACACGCTGTCATGCAATGCAATGTCTAACAATTGCTTAATATATAGAGGAAGGGATGATAATAAGTAATAAACAGGGAACTGTGATTTAACATGAGAGGTAAGACATCTATACCCAGAGTAGAGAGAGAGATTTTGTATTCTCCTTATTTTAGAATACAGTAGAATTCGGTGATAGTGTAGTTTTAACCGGAAGATGCTATAATCTACGCTATATATACGTACGGACGATATAAGCGGAGTCGTATTGTACCATAATAATAATTCTAGATATTAGAAAGCTAATCAAAGTGAAGTGAAATATTGATTCTCTCTCTCACTCACTCTATCGCCTTTCCTCTCTCTCCCCCCTTTCTACCACCACTCACTCTCTCTATCTCTTTCTATCTGTTACTCTCTCTAGTCCCTTAACAAACATAATTCTACTCAGCTCTAGTCACTTCATGCATTCAAATATCTTGAACAGAAGCTGTGCGAATCTGAAAGCGTCAGAGTGAAATTGAGAGCTAGTGAGGAAAAGCCAAAACGTTTGCCCATTTTCTAATCGATCAATTTGTGATTCGTCCCGAAGGACGGGCCAGCTAATCTACTGAGTAGCTGCAATGCACACAGCAACAAGCCATGAATGATTGGGCACTTTTGTTTATATTTAATAAAAAGGATTTTGACCTTGTGTGACCCATGTGTGTGGCTTTTCGGATCAATCTAACGTCGCATCTCTGTGAATGGTTTGCTATTTGTGGCCAGAACCTTTTCTATATACCCTGCACAAAGTCAATTTATAGGTATATGTATAAAAGATACAATAAAAAGATCCACTAAAAACTAAACTTTTTACTTCAATTTGTACTCTTCTCAATATTCCCGAAACTGGTAGCTGATTATTTTTCACAGTAAGCATTACAATATAGGGTACATTCATAGTCATCCACCTATGGTTGGGCTCACATGTTTATTGCGCCCAAGGGAGCGCACACCTAAGCCAATGTGAATTTCCCATAAATTATGTCAATCGTTGCCAATTTGTTGGGCATTATTAAGCCCGGCTAAACTACCAGGTGAATGTCCTTGAGGCGTGCCGAGACTTGCCCAGCTCTCAACCTCACAGGGCGGGAGAGCCTAAAAATATATCTCTATGTTTTGCTCTGCGCTCTGTGGCATTTCTTAAATCAATTATATTTTTTTGTCTCCTGCGTCACGTGGCAACTGTTTAATTATGCACGTGTTCGGCCCTGGAAGTGCCACAAAAACTTTACTCATAAGCTATGCGAGTGGTTTCTGAGCTGAGCTCGCGCAAACTTTAACTTTGTGCGCCACGCCCACCGAGGGGAGCGTCACAGTTACCGGTATTAGAGCAGGCTCTCGTGAGACTCTTTGTAATGTATGCAAAAATCTAAGGAATAACTTTAAATGAATTTTATACTTCCCACCAGCACTCGGGCACTGGGGATGTGTGCGAGAGAGAAGAAGAAGAGAGGGAGAGACTAGAATAAAAGCCAATAAATCAATGACACATACTATGGCTGCTCTTGGCTACACCCACTCGGGGAAAAGTTCAAGGCCATAATCCCACTTGATGCCGCCACAAATATGCCAATCATGTCATACATAATGCATGCCAGGGACAGGACCTGAGCCGGACAGAGGATGCTATCTCTAGATTGTAAGCATTAAATGGGCAGCAAATTGTCAGCGCGTTGTCTAACAACAGGTTAGTGTCTAATATTTATTGTTTCTCATTTATTTATACATAAAAAATATAGATGTATATATATATATATATATATTTTGTTTGACCCGGCTATCGCAAGCCAATTACAAAATGGCAACTGCTCGTGAGGCCAGTCAAAAAGTTTTCCCATTAACCAAGAACTTGGAATATATTTATATACTTCTAAAGAGAGAGAGACAGAGGCAAAAAGGAAAACAAAATTTTGTGGCACGCAAATTAAATAATAACAAACTCTAATTAGGTTCAAGTTGAATGATTTTAAATATTAAAGATGATACCCTTTAATATTAAATTGAGTTTCGGCTGCTCAAAATCGAATATGAAATATGAAATTTCGTTAATGCTGATTCAACTAATTAAAATGAGTATATTGGCATTCTATAATGCACGTCTGTTCGCATTGATGGGAACTATTTGGATGCGATTGAGGCTAGAGCAGTGAAATGTAGAGCATATACCCTGGAAAAATAAGAGGACAAGGGCAATGTAATATTCCGGTCGTACCTCAAAGACTGCTGTGCCAGACAATTAAATAGATATGACGGATATATCTAAGGAAATTAGGGGCGTGGCCAATTGAATAAACGTAATCGATTACACAAATGTATCAGCAAAATAATTCAACTCAAACGGCTATTAAAGGACATTTCCATTTCCTTTCCTAGACTTCCTACTGATTGCAGTTATTTCTTAAGCTGGAAATTCAACCCAAACATATTTTCTCATTCTAAATTTAATTGGCTGCAGAAATCGAAACAAAAACTTGATGAATCTATACGATTATTGACAATTTGGAGTAACAAATGAACGCCAACTGGTGATTGGGACGCCGCCTTTCGATTGGTTTGCTGCCTTTGGTCTGTCGGCTGGAAATCAAAATGAAATTGACAGCAATCAGTTGGGGGAAAAACAATTAATAAAATTCAATGGCAACCATAAAACGGATTGAGGGCCAAACGCGGCGAAGGCCGAGATTCTTATGGAACGAGCCTGGAGCCTCGTGGGGCCGTTACTAACTAAGCCGGGCCGAACTTTCACTTCGTGTCTTTGGCATTATAAATAATGCAGGCAATCGATTTATTGACTGATTCACATTTTGTTTGTACTGAAATAAGAACACAAACACCAAATACCAAAGTAAATGAGCAGCCAGCCGAGTGGACAGCATTCAGCCCTGGGCCTCAAAAAGTGTGCGACAATAAAATGAGTCAACAGACGTCACGGAAAAATATTCACTGAGCCCCAAGGCGAGGCGAGGCGGGGCAAGGCAAGGCTATGGCACAAGAAATGACCATTTTATGAAGTGTTTAATGGATGTTAAGTATGTCTGCTTGTGTGTGAATCGTTCATGTGTGTGTTTGTGCTGGTGTTTGTGTTTGTGGCCTTGTTGTGCGTGAATCCGGCATTATCTATAGAACATTAAATTGACTACATTTCTGTGCCCGACTAAACATAGTTTGGGGAATTGAGTTGGGCTCTCCACTTTGGCCATTGTCTGGGCATAATTACAGACCTATTGACTCGGGTTTCCATTTGTCAACTTATTCCTTCCGAGTCTTTACAGTCTCAAATGCCGTCGTCTTCTAGAGCAAGGTGTAAGTCTTCAGCCTTTTTCGCCATTCGAGTGCTGGCTGGGAGAAAGGAACGTGCACGAAACTAAAGCAATCCCATCAACTAAAAAGCATCTCAACATGTGTTCGCTGTAGAGCGCACACACATACACACAAATATGTGAGAGTGTGTATCTCATTTGAGATGGCAACTAAGGCGGTCGCTGCAAATGGCAGCACTTAAGTCCCCCGGCCAGAACGACAAGCGCATAAAAATGGAAATGAAATGCCAAAGCAGTGGGACAAGCGACCGTTGCGCCGCCACAGCACACCCCATACGTCTCTGTCTCCCCCAGCCCCCATCACAGAGAGGTATGCAGTGGCACAGAAATGACAAATCGCTGCTGCGATGAGCTCAAAATTATTGCGGCTTGATTGCATTAGAGGCCATGAAATGCGCTGATTTGTTTAACTAGACGAGCCACGAACAATGGCCGACCATATCGGCTTAGGTTACACACACACACACACACACCCTGTCAGCCAGAATGGCGGCCGAGCAATTAATGGCGCCAACACGAATGGAGAGGAGGAGAGTGGAGCGAACGGAAAACTTGGCCAGACTGCGCTCAAACTTTCGACTTTTGCGTTTAGTTTGCGGCGTAAATATTGAATTATACGCGTAGTTAAACTGAGTGCAAAAGAAGTTGGTGCATATTGCGATATTTGATTAATCATGGTAAGCAACTAGAATTTATGGCATATGTTACTCAGATGAGAGGGCTTAGAATAGTATAAATAGAGGTAAAATAATGTTATTGTTAGAGAGAGAGAGAGAGAGAGAGAGGGGGAGAGAGGAGAGAGAAGGCAGATATCATATACATATGTTAGCTTCTCACGCTTGGGTATAGCGAAGTTAACCTGAGTACAGAAGAAGATACTCTCTAGCCGAAGGCTTGCCTAGAATTCTTGGGCATACATAAGTCAGCTGATGACAAATGAATCTAGAATAGTAGATATATAGGCAAAAGTATAGAGAGAGACAGAGAGAGAGGGCACATCTATATCTGTTAGCTTCTCACGCTTGGGTATAGCCTGAGTGCAGAAGAAGCTAGTATCCATCTAGAGTAGTTTGAATATAGGCCAAAGTAATGTTATTATATATTCATATAACTGCAGCAAATCCTCTCACAAGAATCGAACCCAACAGAAAGAGAGAGAGAGAGAGAGAGAGAGAGAGGCCACATGATATGTGTTAGCTTCACACCTTTGGGTATTGCAGCGCCTGCTTATTCCGGTGCACACATTCAAATTGAAGGCAAGGTTAATGACGGCACAGGCTGATGCCACACTCTTCACACAGCAGTGCACTCGGCAGAGCGGATTGCGAGTGCCGAGCGGCAAGTGGCATAATAAGTGGCAACTTTGACGTGAATAGCCGTTGCCGGAAAGGCCAAAAACGAGAATTTGTTGCAGTCGAGTTGCCCGCACAACATGGCAATAAAATTCCGAGAGCAACTGCAAGAGGGGGGGGGACTACGCGTGTGCTTGCTTTTCACTTTACAGATATGTTTACCGCGCACAAATGTGCGAAATACTTAGCGACGCAGAGTCGCTGCCGCAGCTAAGCCCACTTTGACCTACTTGATGCAGCCTCGGAGCGTGTGTGGCGGGCATGCAGCAGCACTCCAGGCATATTATGCGCACAGCAATGTTGGCGGGGCAGCGCGACGTCGCGACGGCGGCCGCAAGTTGTTAGCCTGCTTTTCATGACGATGCATTACACGGACAATCAACGCCTCCTTAAAAGCTTTTCACGTCCCGGGCATCCAGGGCGTCCAGGGCGGCGCCATCGGAAGCAGCGAAGGCAAAATATTTAAGCTGAGCATCTCTCGGTGCATCCGTTGGCCCTCTGAGCAGGCGCCCACATGAATTTTCAATTAAAAACGCCTTGGCTCTTCACACATTTCACATTTTTGCCGGCATGAGCAAGCTTTGTTTCTGACGGCCTTTCGCCTTTCTGCTGGCACCGGAATTAACAACCCGTGAAATATGCCCCGAAATGTATGCTTTGTTTTTCACATTCGCACACACCCCCCTCTGGCATTCCCCTCGACCTTGACAACATGACCGACGGCTGCAATTTAATCACCTAACAACACAAATAAAAGACTGCAGACGCCTTTTGTTGTCCTGTTGGCAACAATAGCATTGCCACTAATTGGCCGATTAATTAGTCAAAGTTGACAAATTAATGATATGGATTATTGCCTTTAATGAAAATAATAGCCAGTTATTCCACTACATATTTCCATATATTCGGGGGGCTTACAACTTGACGGCTACGTGAGCCCCAGCTGTAAGTACGCTCGAATAGTTCCCCGTGGCCTCTGTCAGTTTAATGAGCCTCTCAATATGCATGACACACGCTGCCAGCACAGTGCCATTCCGCCGCTCGCCCAGGAGCACCACGTGCTCCCATCAGCCGCAATTTGAAATTACTAAATTGCCACACATACGAGTTATGCAAAGGGGCGCGTTATTCAAGCTAGATTTTATGATTTCATGAGCTACAAACAGTTTGTTTCTCTTTAAATAACTACTCTAATAATAACTTTGCTTACTTTGCTCAGATCAATTTGCACAAATATTTGATAATTTATTATTTATTTAACACAGCAGTCCCAGCTAAAAATACGATATAAAACTCCTTGATTACCCTCTTCATTATTTCTACCAGTCTTATACCAGGCTTATATTCGTATATTGGTATGCTCCTATACAACTTTTCTCAAGGTAAAAAAAAAATATTTAAAATATATAGACACAAACAGCTATTCATTTCCAATTACCATTCACTAATCTAGGGTATTCAAAAGCAAAAACAAATTAATTTCATATCAAATGAATTCGACTTAACTTATCTATCTATTATATACAAACTTCTGTTTTCTCAATCTCAGAAAAAATTATTTAAAATATATAGAAGAAAACGGCTATTCATTCCCAATTATCTTTCAATCTAGGGTATTCAAAGGCAATAAAATGCATTTTGTATTCAATGAATTTGCTGATTCGATTTAACTTCTCTATTTGATATACACAAACTTAAGCAAATTCCAATAAAGCCATGAGCTATAGACCAAAAAAAGATTATGCCATTTCAGCAAAGTTTCAGAGCCAAATTCTTAATGCTGTGAAACACAGATTTCAGCCGAGCTTATGTTGCTCTAACCAAGTTTCAGCTGAAATAATTTTACACTTTTAGCTGCTGCTCTCACTTAACTCAGCACAGGCAACGTCTGTGAATCAATCAGTTGGAAGTAACTATTGAAGGCGTGCTCAGAAGTAAGTCAGAAGTTGGCCTTTCAATTTGCAATTCCTGATTGATTTGACAATAAGCAAACGTCGCAACTTTCGTGGAAGTCCACGTCCATTCAGTCCATTCAATCTTTTATGTCTTTTATGATATAGTTGTTGCTGGCAATTGAGGGAAAACCTGATATTGACAGCTATGCGAGGCACTGAATGCATTTTCCCGGCCACTCACACAATTCAGCTTTCCTTTTCATATTTCGAAGAATGATATTCGATGCGGGCTCTGCACATAGTTTGGAGCGTGTCAAAACTTTTATGAGGCTGCCAAGGTCTCTGCTTAAACTATCAGAAAATAGTCACAATAAAAATGCAAAACTTTTCCGTACCTCTGGCCGAACCATGCCGAATCGAGAGCCAACAATGGGAATACTGTTGGGAAAGACAAAAAACTTAACTGAATGATGTGAGGCTCGTACACAAAATTTTCGCTAGCTATTATTCAAGTGCTGGCAAAGTTCAAAGGCCAGCAGATGCTGCGAATGGCCCACCGAAAGGGCCAAAAAGTGGAGCAGCAATGCAAAGTTTTGGCTCTCTGAATGTGCAGGTGATTAGCACACAAATCTAATAAATGCCAAATGCCAAGTTCTG
This sequence comes from Drosophila navojoa, assembly GCF_001654015.2. Next base: position 215,444 of record NW_022045954.1, read on the forward strand.
GGGCCGCTACCATTAATTATCAAAGATCTGTAAGCGGGCCGTATCGAAAAATGGTTGAGCCCCGCTAATTAATTTTTCATAATTATCATTGGCCTCTGCTAAAAGTTTTCACGGCCTTTCATTTGCTCAAATACCCTAGCAGCCATTCAAGTTGAATAATGAGCCGAGTAAAATTACTTTTGCACGTGAAAAACTAAAACGCGCACAGTTTTAATTGGAGCATTGCGCAAAAACTAAAATAAACAAACAACAAACAAAAAAGGCAGC
>NW_022045954.1:223955-252641 GCF_001654015.2 Drosophila navojoa
CAGGGGATCTCGTAGTCGAGCAGTCTCGACTAGAGCTTTCTTACTTGTTCTATACAGCATGTATAGTTGTAGAATATTTTAATTCTAACACGGACAGCTACCATCTACAGCAGGGCAGCCGCAGAACTTTGCTGTAAATGAGATAGTTTTATGGTTTTTTTCCCTTTTGTTTTAGTCGGTCTTTAAAATAAACTAAAAATCATTCCCTTAAAGCAACAAATAATTTATAACACAATTGCTGCCAAATAATATTAAATATTTCTTAAGCAAACACATTTTCGCTTTTAAGCTAGCTGAATTTATATTTGAAATACATGAACAAAGTCTTGCTGGTAAAATATAAAAAATTTGTGCAATTTCACAATAAATTCGTTTCATTTGTTTCTCTTGCGAGCTGTCAACGCAGTCCGTTTTATGGGGCAAAATATAGCTGCGCATTAAATTTTTCTGGGGTTGGGGCTAGGGCTGGTGCTAGGGCTTGGGCTTGGGCTTGGGCTGGGGCTGGGTTGAATCACATTGTTTCAGGTTTACTGCAACCGCAGAGCAGCAGATAAACCAGCCAGACCTATCCACACGAGTTTATGCACTGAGCACGATAAAAGTTTTGCGTTTTATGGGAATTCAATTCAGGCATTGAATATTCTGGCGAGGTGAGAGCAGGGGACAGATAGATCGGAGAGCAGAGTGTAAATATTCCCCCGATTCTAAGGAAATTTTAATTGTTTACTCTAGCACACAGCTTGTGATGTGTGTCGAGAAGCGAAATTAGTTCGATTTTAATGCAAGAGGTGTAATAAAAAAAGCATTTACCATGAGCTTGATACTGAGCAGATATACACATAGATGTATGCACGTAGACAGAGAGACAGCAGACGGGGCGCAGGCGGAGGAAATCAAACAGAATGAAATGCTTATAAATTACAATGCAAACAACACGACAAGTTGAAATTGCTAACTTGCTTATCGCTTGAATAGACTGTGGAGGCAGGACGAGAAGCGAAAGCAGCTGCTTGGTTAACCGTGAAACCTCACAGATGTGCTTCAGCTCCGGCTTCACACTGGTTCCAGCTGCTGCTGCTGCTGCTGCTGCTGCTGCTGCTATTTGATAAATTTAAAAACTGTCAGTTGTCTGATAAAATGTTACATTCCGGGGCCTGTTTTGTTTGGCAAGTTGATGTTGTCGGCCACGCGTAAGTTGCCCCCGGCACGGCAAGCGGCAACAGAAATTAAATTACATTCTGCACACAGTTGTGATTTTCATTAATTTAGTGTAAATATAACACATATACGAAGAGAAAGTTCCAAATCAAATAACTTTTTGTGCCAACTTTTTTGCCGGAAACCACAAACAAAAATCGATTCGCAAAAAAAAAGTCAGCCCAAAAAGTTTGTCTCATCTGGGGCTCCTTCACTCTTGCCCAAATACCTTAAGTGTCTTGTAAGTGAGTGTATATAACATAAATAATACGTATTCATATCTATATCTATATCAATATCATATCAAAATTCATAGAATTTAAGAACAGGCTCTGGTTTTTTTATAATTCCCTCATACGAATAATACTTTTCTTCATAACATTTTACAGGGTATCTGAATGCAGCTTCTCTTGGAGCGTACTTTTCCCCTTAATTCGTTTTCCGTTTTGTATTCACTTTTGTCACGGATGCTCATTTCGGCATTACGTATACGCAGCGTGAGACGCTGGCTATGAACTTTTGTCGTAATGTTTTGACTGACGGCCAACAGCGAAACTGCCAAAGATTTTGGCAAGTGTTTGAGGAGCACAGAGAAGAAGGAGCTGCTGCTGCTGGCAACGCCGCCTGGCTGCAGTCAGCCAAAGTAAAGTAAGCATAAAATGCTCTTGCATCATCTGGGCTTCAGTTGGCTAGACTGCCGTCAAGCCGGAACTGGCTTCTTCCGTCACCTAAACATTGTTGTTCGCCTGCCGCCCTTGTCTGCAGTATTTGCATGCAACGCCGCCGCTGCGACCATAAACCATGGGCTTTGAGAGCACGAAAAGCGCAGAGGAGACAAAGTATTAGTAAGTGTCGTAGGGTTTTGGGAAGACTATATAAACGTGCCCTGTGATAGGTGCTTATCCCAATCAGCGCAACGAAGTATCCGAATGTTAATTTCAAACTTTCGGCTGCTTTCATGGGCCACAAATTAAAAATGTTTTTTAAACTGCGAAAAGCGCAGCAGAAACTCAGTTAATGACCATCAAATTACATTGTATGGCAGTAATTATGGCACTAATTCTATGTATTATTCAGTGCTTTTTAGTTGGAGGCGTTTGTGGCCTCAGCTGCTCAACCGATTGGGCAGGATAGTACAGTGATCGCCATAAAAGTAGTACTCCCTTAAAGTCAAAGTCCTGAGCGGATGTAGGGTATTTCCCATAAGAATTTACATAAATTAAAATTGAATATTATTATTCACAAATTATTTAGCCTGAATAAAATCTGTTTGAATTAAAACTATGATGAAACACGTTCATATATAATGCGCATTTATTGAAAAGTTGATTTATATATGTTTTTTATTTATTTATATATTCTTAGTTATTTATTGAGAAAACTGTAAATGCATTAATCTTGACTTGTTTCATTTGCATATTAATTTTGCTTAAATTGGCGCCTAATGGCTGTCATTAGAGAAATTAATGAAAATTGTATGGACAGCATTTAAAAGTCGCTTAATGCGAGGCCCATAAAAGCTGTCCGGCGGACTGGCAATGCCGTTAAACGTGTCTCATCATGCTCATCGACAGTACGCGCGGCTACCGCCCATTGTGGCGCTTCTTTCGAGTGTTCGCTCCGACATTCTTTGGCGCCAGGTCACGTGCGGTTTATGTCTATATGGCGTTGCTGCATTTGCTGATTACAGCTCTATTTCCAATCCATGTGGGGCTGGGGCTGCTGCTGCCGACGACGACACGAGCCGATCTATTCAGGTGTCTAACAATGACTATGCTGAGCCTCTCGTGCAGCTTGAAGCATTATGCCCAAATATGGCGACTCCCCGACATGTTGGAGATTGAGCGAATTCTTGGGCAACTGGATAAATGTGTGCAGAGCGAGGAGGAGCATCAGTACTATCGGAACACGCTGCAGAAACAAATGGACCGAATAACCGGCTGCATTTATTCAAGCTATGTGTTCGTCTACGGGCTCAGTGTACCTATCGCGATCTTTACCCTGCTGACAGATCCTCGTAAATTATTATACGACGCCTACGTGCCGTTCGACTGGCGAACTGGTGGCCTGCCCTATTACGGCATCTTCGCCTATCAGTATCTGTGCGTACTGGTCAAAGGGTTTGTGGGCCTGACAAATGACGTTTACTCACCGCTCACTCTGTGTAATGTCGCCGGTCACATGCATCTCTTCAGCATACGCATGTCGCGTCTGGGCTATGGGAAAATGCCCGAAAGTCGAACGTATCAGCAGCAACGTCTCTATTTCGAGGACTACAGGCTACTGATGAGGTGGGATGCTCGCAAAGTTTTTTCGCTCAAATCACAGACCTCAAGCTAATCGAATGATGAAGCTGTCATAAGTTTATCTGCCATCAGTCAATCAATTAGAACAAGTTTTCTGTACAGATTATGTTTATTACATATACAAAGATTATGAATTATAATAATTCATATTTATTTGTGTTCCTTTTTTTTCCAGAATGCTGCAGCTAACGCGAAAAATCATCAGCCCCGTACAGCTCGTACAGACAGTTTTCTGCGGCTTAAGCATGTGCATCATTGTCTCGAATATGACGTTCTATGAGCTGAACAACACCGTTTTGGTTTTCAATGGTTTCTTACTGGCTGTTGTCTGTCTGCAGATATTTCCCAGCTGCTACTTTGCCAGCGTTGTGACTGAGCAAATGGAGCAGCTGCCATACGCCATATTCTCGGGCAACTGGTATGAGCAGTCGAGGCGGTATCGCCAAAACGTGTTCGTCTTCACCGAACTAACATTGCGACATGCTGAACAACCAATTATGGCTGGGGGATTGATCGTAATCAATTTGAATACCTTCTTTGCTACAGTGAAAATGGCCTATTCGCTGTTCGCCGTCGTAAGTCAAGTAAAAGTGAATGAAAGTCGTTAATTCTGTTTACGTGAAACAGTTCCGCCTCTGCGCCTTCTATTGATCTCTACGGCTGCAGCTGGCCGGAATGAATGTTTTCGCGATTTCGTTTTCATATTTACCACACGATTCCCACACCACAAAACACAATTGTAACAAATGAAATTCACTAATTGCCTCGTCCCGATGCGCAAATAAACAGTTGCTTTGCTTTCAATTGTTTTCATTCAATTTGTTCTGTTTCGCTTTAGCAATTTACTCTCGAACATTAAAGCGAATGGAATGTTTACGTAAGAGCAATGTTAATCGTATTTAGTTTTTTTTTTTTTTTGTTTTATTTACTTATTTTATATGTTTTTGTATATCTTGAAAATAGTTAAGGCGGGTATAGCTGGATTTTGGAAATGTATATAGCAGGAATATAGTCAAAAACAAATATTTAAATCGATTTTTTAATTTACTAAAAATTATGCCTCTATTATTCATCAAACAAAAAAATAAAAAAATAAAAATAAAACTGAGATTCAGTCAGTTGTATATACGAGTCTACAGAGCATCTCTTATTCGATCAATACTTTGCAGCTCACTCTTGCCTTATTGCACCTGTTTATTACACACTTGCAGCTAATACAAGGTATTTATAGAGCGTGTCCAAACAATTTTAGATCGTTTCAGTGAATTATAGCTTTTCAGATCATTTCTTACCAATTTGCTGCTGCATATATTAACTGCATAAGTAACAATATTTTCGGCATTTATTAACTGTGGTAACCGAAATCTGCTCAGGCTAATACTACAAGTCGGAGTATCTCAGCTATGTATTAATTCTACTTAAATTTTAGTGCTAAACTCAGATCATTTTTGAAACGTATGTGCTCTTGACTCTATTCTAATTTGTAGCTCAACTTTTGTTTAAATTTGCATTTGAATGTTCCAAAAAAGTAAAGCAAAGCTTTCGGCTTTACTGATTTATGAAGGAAGGATTTGGCTCTGCGAGGGACGTGTTCAACTGTATTCGCTGACGGCCTTGTACGTGACCCACTCACTAGCGTAGTTACTGCATTTGATATATTTTATTTAAAATATTCGTGTTCGGGAATTTGGCTTTTAAAGCTAAATTCTACTGGAAAATTTGGCAGAATTTCTGAAACCTCTAGTTTTCAGTTCAATTCGAAATGAGAAAGCTACAATTAACGTATAGATAGGGCTCTTAAAGTACCAGTGTAAAATCAAGAAACCATTTCGAGTTGGCATTGAAAAGTAAATAAATTCCATCTTTTAAGGTCATATTTTTTGGCGCAATTGGGGGCCCCAATTAGATGATAAATGGAAAAGGGAGTGAAACCGTGAAGTAGCGAAAAACAGAAACAGAAATGGAAATGGAAATGGAAATTGTGACTAGCTCCGAGTCTAACCAAAGAGCAGAGCTCAGCAACTGGCTTACGGTAGCATTAAGCGCGAATATTGCGTATACGCGCTGTGGTAAAATGGTGGGACGATGGAGTGGCTGGCTGGCGGTGTGGCGGTGTGGTGGGGTGGTGGGGTGGAAAGAGCAAAAACATACAATGCCCGCCACGTTCAGCATAGGCGTCGTGCTCGAGGTGATTTAACTTTTCTGCTTGCCATTCATTTATTTCCTTTTCAATAGCACAAAGCACACAGAAAGCAAAAATATTGTTGGCATACTTTTGCAAGTGCTTCCTGTCGCATATCCTGTCGCTCTATGCATGTGTATGTGTGTGTGTGTGTGCGTTTGTTTGTGTATTTATTTTAACTTTTGGCATTTTGTACGCGAGCCGTAGAGATTTCATAACAAAATAGCAAACTAAAACAAAAACGCCAAAGCACACAGAATATGAAAAATAAATTGAAACAGCCAACCGGAATCGTCCATACCAACTATCCCAATCTCGGCTCGTGTCTGTCAAAAGTGAACGGAGGCCAACTCAATCAGGACGAGCTCGTGACACCAGTGAGCCACCAGCAATAGCCAAACATTTACCAGCTAGCCACAGATTGAATTGCTTTCACTTTGCAACAAAATGTTTGCGAAATTGTAAAACGTGTACGACCCTAAGGGACCCTCAGGCCGACCACGCAATGGCCTGGTCAAAACTCTTCCGTCCCGGCCAAAAGCACGCCTTTGTTTGCCATACAATTCTATGGTAAACTTTGCCGCCTTCGAGCATATCTATAACGACTTGGCATAGACATCAAACTGGACTCACATTACCTTACAAAATTAGTTCAAGTGTGGGCCTGACCATGTGTAGACATAAAACGAAATAGAGACATTATACAGCAAGCAACAAATGTACTTCTAAAGCTGGTGTAAAATGGAATTATTATTTAATTAAAGAAGAAGAGATGATTTCGTGAAAGTTTTTTACTATTTCACAGACTTTTTATTTAATAGTTGTACATTTTAGGATGTCAAGGTTAGCAATAAGCACCAGATATGCAAAAAACCTCAAAAAAAAAAACCAAGTTAAATTATTATTAGTAAAAATTTAACACAAATCTAAACTGTATAAAATAATAAATAAAATAACACAAATTTTAAAATTCCCTAAATCATACATAAATTAAACTCTAGTCTTAATTATGCTCAATTTAATATGCAATTTGGCAAAAGGTTTTTATTGATGTCATTCAAATGGCAATAGGTTTATTTTTTGTTAACAAACTTGATAAGGGGGAAAAAATATAGCTTGATTAAAAATGAGTTCAGATTATCAAATTTATTATGCGACTTAAATCAAAAAGTAAAGAAATTGTAATCCCAGTTCTTAAAGATAAACATAAAGTAGGTTTACGCTCCATGAATGAAATGAAATATTATGTAGATCTATTTAAAAAATAAAAATAATCACATCAATATGTTTTCAACAAATTGGAGCTCACATTAATGGATTTAAACAACAGTTTGTAAAACATTGAAACAAAAACTCCTGTGAGATTTACTGGGCTTCAGTTAATACGTAGTGCAATTATTCGCATGCCACGGTAAAAGTGAAAATTGTAATTGTGATTAATTATTCATGATTTAAGCAGCACATTAATTCAAACGAAATATCGTCGATATTAATAAATTACCATAAAATGCGAGAATCAAGCCTTTTTCACACATCAGGTAATTATAATTGATGACTTAATGAATATTAATAATGAATGGCTAATTGGTAGTCGACTAAAGGCAATTGATCTAAATTGCTAGAAAATTAGTTTAACCGACTTAATTAACATTGCTACGCACTAGCCTGAAAATGGCTGCAGGGATTCGCATTTAAGCTGCTCTGGAATGCATTGTGTGTCGTTCAATCCATTCAAAACTCAATTACGACGCGGTCGGCCACTCAATTTGACACAGCGAAAAAAACGAAACGAAACGAAACGGGAAAAACGCGCAGCAAGCTGAAATGGAGGAAGAAGAAGAAGAGACGGCGTCCAACAATAACAACACATGCGGCTCCTGCTGCTGCTGCTTGTGCTATTGCTACGGCTGTCCTATGCTGCTCTTGGCTCTATGTCATGCTTGGTCATGGCACTGGGGCCTAAAAGTATGCACCAGCTAAAATAACAAGCGCTCACACTGAGCGACTCCATGGGACGGACACAATACCTCTTCTTGTATTTCGGTCATGCATGAAATTTTTTACTTTCCAGCCAGTTGGCCACTCGCTCGTTGCTCGCCCATGTATTCATTTGCTGTTGCTTTCCTTCTATATTCGATGCCCATTCGAAATGGTTGTAAGGGTAGTATCAAAGGTTACTAAGCTTGATAGGATTCTCTAAATAAATTGTGAACTTACTTTACCTTTTGAATATCTTTTATCAAACTCGATGTTTTTCTATTTTTAAAGTGAGCTTGAGACTACTAACAGCAATTATGATAGCACAGGATATTTTCAAGTCAGTCTTCCTTCTCAGGACATTGTTTCTTGTTTTTCTTTCCTATTTGACGGAAGTTTCCGGTTTTTTGTTTTTGTTTTCGGTTTCTTTTTTCGCAGTCGTTTTTATTTTCCACGCACTGCTTGTACAGATGTTGTCATTGTTGTTGCTGTTGCTCTTGTTGGTGTGCTATGTGTGTGTGTCGTTTGTTGATGCTACAGCTGCTAACGCTTTCAGGCATTCAGTGTCGCATCTAAATCATATTGACTGCGCGCTGCCCATGAGGATACTGTTGCCCAACCAAGAGAGAGGCTGTATAATCCTAGGCAAGTCCCTCAAAATTGGATGGTTAATTGAATATTTTGGTTAGGAATGCAAAACGCATAATATAATACAACTTAAGACTTCATATGTTCTTCAGTTTTATCAAATGAATAAATCTCTATATCTCCACATCTGCATCTCTATATATTTTGTATCTTGTATCTTTTATCTTCTATCTTCTATCTTATATCTTGTATCTTGTATCTTGTATCTTGTATCTTGTATCTTGTATCTTGTATCTTTTATCTTTTATCTTCTATCTTCTATCTTGTATCCTTTGTATATTTGATCTTATATCTTGTATGCGATTTCTTTTATCTTCTATCTTGTATCTTTTACCTTGTATGTTGTATCTTTTGTCCTTTGTATATTGTATCTTACATCTTATAAGCGATTTCTTTTATCTTTTGTCTTATATCTTGTATCTCTTATTTTGTAATATTTAGAAAGATAATACACACACATATAAATCATACATCACACGGAAGCAGAAATAGTCAGACTCCATATTCTATAAAAGATATTCAATTCACCGAAGAGCTCTAGCAATAAAAATATATATGATATCCTCATTTCATCAACTGTGAAATTGTATTGAGATCCCTTGGCAAATTAGTTAAGATAATTATCTCAGTGGTTTTATGCTTCGCTGCAGCAGCTTTAAGCTGTCATGCGCAAGTTGGTTGCATCTGCAGCTCTTGGCTTAAAGCCTATCAAATTACAGTTTGCCTCTTGTTATGGTCTCTTTCGGTCTCTGCTGTAGCCCGTTTGCAACTGAAGCTGCTGCTGGATGTTGGCAACATTTAGTAATTTGTAATTTGCTCAGCCAGCAGCAACACATTTGCCCTATTTTAGCTTCTCTCCTGGCCAATTTGCCTTCTCTGCACGCATTTTGTTGCCATTTTGATAAGCCGTTCGACTGTCCACATTTTGTGGGCCGATTGGGTGACAACTTTTTGACCAACTAGCCCAAAAGTGAATGCCTTGCTGCAACTTTTGTAGCTCAGGCAGGCGTATCAACTACTGGCAAGGTCATTTGTAACCTTAACTAAGCAGATTTGAAAGCCCGACGCATATCAAATGTGGGCTGGTTCTTGCAAAGGGCGCTTTGGGCCAGCTTATTCTGCGGCATGTGTGCCGTGTGTATAAAATGGCCAATTGCTGTCAGGTAAGGCATCAGTAGCACAACGGGCCACACCAAGCCAACGACTAGCAGCTTCCACAGTCTACAAACAACAAACTAAGAGCAAAAAGCAGACAAATAGTCCTATACTAATCACGTCACCCAACATGAAACGGGTAAGTTTAAGAGGCGGGACTGGCCCATAAATTTACGGCCAGTCGATCGCTTGCGGCGCGTTGTAAAACGCATTTGAGCAGTGACAGGCAATAAATCAGGATAAACGAAAATTCAAAAGGATAACACTCCCGAGCATATTAGGAAAATTTTTATGGACATTGTGCCTTGTACAACGAAGCACTGAAGCATCCTTAACAGGTTTGATTTTCGTAAATAAAATATTGTTGGATTCGAGGTAGAGGAAGTTTTATAAAATCAGGACTTTGTTATTTTACTACTGTCGCAATAACTACAATCAATACGCTTGTAAGTACCAAATAATCGGGCATAAAAATGAAAAAGTTTCAAGCAACAATCTGTCAATGAAATTTGAAGGGGACATCATCTTTTATTGAGAGCTTAAAATGCTGTTAAATAGTTATTCATGGCATCTTTTTGAGAGGGAATAGCAAATGTATTCGTTAGCTCGTCATGTCTATGTCTATATCCTTTACATTTGCTTATAGAGCGGCCTGTTGATTGGCGTATGCCTACTGATCTGTAATGTGGCTAGTGCATCCTTTCTGCGACCCATCGAGCTCAGCCAACTGACCAAGTCATCCAGCCTCCAGCAACAGCAGCAGCAGCAGCAGCTGCGTGAACTGGACAATGACGACTCCACTCTGGATGAGCCCACGACAATTTTGCCCAACTCTAGTGAGGATTACGATAGCCGGCCACAGTATACGTTTGCCTACGATGTGCGCGATACGCTGACCGGCGATGAGAAGCGACAGGAGGAGAAGCGTGACGGCGATTTGGTTAAGGGCCAATACTCGCTTGTCGAGCCCGATGGCACGAGGCGCATTGTGGACTATACAGCGGATGATGCCAGCGGCTTCAATGCTATCGTGTCAAAGCAACGCCTCGATGAGCGACTGAGCACAGCACAAGCATCATCCTCGTCGTCCTCCTCCTCTTCCTCCTCTGCCTCTACCTCATCTCGCTACAATAGTATTGAGGAGCTGCAGTCGCGCCTAACAGCTCAAGCTATTGCCGAGGCTCAGGCTCTGGCCGATGCGCAGCAGCAATCGCAATTGCAATTGGAAGCAGAGGCACGTATCGAATCTGAGAACCAAGCTCGCCTCCAGTCTAAGCAGCTCATGGAGCAGTTCCAGCAGCAAGTGCAGCAAACCGCCCAGCTGCGTCAACAGCAAGAGCAACAGCGTCTGCAGCAGGAGCAGCAGCTGCGCGAGTTGCAGCGTCTGCAGGAGCAGAGGGAACGTGAGCAGAGGGAACGCGAGCAGAGGGAACGCGAGCAGAGAGAACGCGAGCAGAGGGAACGCGAGCAGAGGGAGCGTGAATTGAGAGATCGTGAGCAGAGGGAGCGTGAGCAGCGCGAGCAGCGGGAGCAGGAGCGTCGTCAGCAACAGGAGCGTCGTCTAAACCAGAATCAGAATCAAAATCAGAATCGCCTGCTCGAACGTCTCAACAGCCAGCAGCAGCAGACCTTGCTGTTGCCCAACTCAAATCAGCTGCTGGGTCAAAGTGTCCAGGCCAGCGTTGTCTCGCATCCCCCAACTTTGATCTCTCGCCTGCCTGCGATAAGCTCAGGCAACCTGCTCCTGACTGGGGAGCGTGACTTGGACGCCTGGCGCCAGCTGCCCAGCTCCCGTCTGAACATCGAGCGCAACACGCAGTCCGTGATCTTGTCCCAGCCGTCCAGTGCCTCGGTGCAGGCTCAGCTGATCGGCTCGCCTTTGCTGCTGAGCTCGGCGAATCTGAACGGATTGATTACAACGCGCCTCAATGGCAATGCAGCTCGTGCCGGCGCTGCCATCAGCTGGTCTCAGGGACGTCGTCTCGACAATGAGCTGTGGCAGCAACTGGATCGCCTCGACGAGAACGACCTCCGCCGTGCCGACGAGCAGCGTCTGGAGAGCGAAGAGCTGCGCTCCATCAGCGCGGAGCGTAACAGCAATCGTCGCGCCAAGTGGTAAAAATACCGGGCCCCACCTGACCCAAGGCCAAACTTCAGCTGAACTCAACGCCTAAACGACCTCAACGATCAACTGCAACGGAAACTCGATTATGTGTAGAACGTAAATCTTATGTATAACTTGTGTTCTGATAGTCTTATGTGGGATATGGTTACCTTCACTGTTCACTCTGATTTCCTTAACACACAACTTCGCCAGAAACTAATCCAATCAAGCTCAAGTTTTCTGCATATCTGTCCCTAACTCTAGCCATAAGTTTAATTGTTTTTTTGTATAACTTTTTTAGTTAGCTGCATTATCAAACTTACTAAAAAAAGAAAAACGATATAGATAATAAAAGAACGCACTGCGTACGAAGAAACGACGTAAAATCTGACTTTATTGAGTTGAAAGTGTAATAGCAACAGGTCTCCTATGATACCCCTGGCCAGTTGACTCCTCTCACGGACTTTGACACTTTGCCCTGCCAAAGTTTTTCCAGCTATCCCACAGTTCAGGGCGGCACACGTGTGTGTTTCGTTGCCCATACGCCCAGCACAACATTTTCAAAGCTGAGCAAGTGCCAACAAGTTTTTTTTTTTAATAACAACATTGTAAGCTTAGTTATACGACGAACAGTGTTCAAGCAAAGTTGATCTATCTGCAGGCCATGAAGTTTACGCTACACACTTAAAAAATAAACTCAGCTACAAAGCTTGGGGGGGCTGAAGCAGACAACTTGTTAATGGCATCACTGTAAAAACAATCAAAAAATAAAACAACTTTGTACAGCATATAAAAGCTTCAGAATTGTTTGAATCACTGCGTTTATTTCTAGAGTAAAGCGTGGCTATGTAAGATACGAACGTCACAACATTGAACTGTAATAGTCACGAGAGAAAGTTAAAACTATATTGTCCTCAAAGATAAATTATACAGTCCTAGACGAAAGTATTTTTTTAATATTCATTCTAGTTTGTTTTGTAATTTTTACTCTAGGCAAATAGTTTAAAGTTACACAAAAGTTGAGAGATTGCGTTACCCTGATACATGTTTGGTAGGCCACATAAACGCTGCAAGGTAAGGAGATATTTATTAAAACTTTGGCCTAACTATTCGAGTAGTCGCTTAAGGCAGCCGATCTTTGACTAGCATTGCTACAGGCAGGCGGGTTGTCAGACTGTTGGGCTGCCAGCTGTCGGCCAGAAGTCCGCTTGATAAGAATCAGTTAAAAGTTCATCAGGGGACGAAGTGCAGCCGCCTGTGGGTAGCTCCCCTGGCAGCTGGCAGCTCATGGAAAACTGTGCGAAGCGATTTTTTTCAGTTAGCTGCCAGTGTCAGTGTCACACTCTCGCGAATTACTCACACACGCACACACACAGCGCACAAGAACCAACAGATTGTATAGCCAAAGCTAACTGTTAGGACTACTCTTGACTTTGTCTTTTCCTCTATTTTTGGTGGGCGACTGTTGACCTGCTCGCGTTGTTCGGGTCAGCGGTTTATCTTCCAATTGCGTCAGAATGCATCAGTGCCAACGTATTCAAGTACCTAAAAACTTGAGCTCCATTAAAAGTTGGATTCGATCTGGAAATCTATATAGCCCAAAAACTTATAGATAATTTTACAATATTTATAAAATCTAATCACAGCAGACTGACTTTGATAGCTTATTTGTAATTTTAGATTAACCAAAAATAGGTAAATATTTAGGTATGGTGAACTTTAATATCACAATTTAAATTAATTATTATTACCAAATTAAAGACACATTTTAATTTAATTTTGTCAAAAATATTTTATTCAGCGCGGAATGCCCCATCTATCGGAATATTAAAGTTAGCTACTTTCCGAACCAACAATATACTTTAGCAAAGACACAATCATCCACAATGGCTTATTTGCTGTACTCGAACTGACAAAAGTTAGCAAAGTCACTCACTATTTAAAACCAAGTTGGTGAACAACTCAAACTTTTAAATCGCACGTAAACTTAAAACTTAATTTTTGTGCGAACAATGTGTGAATACTAATGATGCTTAGAAACTAGTATTTATATAGACATTAGAAATTCGTAATCGAAGTTTACATTGCTAATAATGTACTTATTCGTACATATATATTCTAACTCGTGAAGGAAATACTTTGTTTTCTAAACGAAAATATGTTCAGACTATTGATTGCACCACATTCACTACGTTTTCTATGCCGCAGGTCTTCGAGGAATGAACTCAATCAGGTGCGCAAACTAAGCAACAAACCCTCAAATACACCACGCCCACCAAAAGATCCGCCCGATGAAGGCTATGAGCCGCAATGTGTTGCACATGCTGGGATTGAAGTTGCCGATTTCATAAAGCCAAAGGCCTACCGGCAATTTAGTGGACCTAACGAACCTCTTGGCCCTGGAGCGGGCCTCAATAAGAAGTACAAAAATGGCAATTACTTTGGCTACCATCGCTTCAGCTTTGTGGAACTGCAGAATCAGGCGGTGGGTTTGCGAGATGAGCGTCGCGCGTGTGGCGGTGCCCCAGTGCCAACAGAGGAGGATGTGGATGACGAAAAGCGTGACGACAATTTAGAGTCAATGAAGGAACAGGAGAAGAAATGCGAGGAACAGCTTGCCACTCAGGCAAAAGATAAGAAGGTGGCTAGCAAAAAGGCCAAAGAGAAGAAACTGGAGCATATGTGCGAATTGCGGCGTCAGAAGGAGAAAGTAGCAAAATCAATTGATAAAGAAATCAATATTGTCTTATCCGACTGTGAAAATAAGCTTGACGACAATTCGTGTAAGTCATTCGACTGCCAGGAAATGGTCAAAGCAGCTGTGGAAAAGGCTAGGAAGAAACAGGAAGAAGCAAAGAAAGCAGAGAAAAAATCTGACGATAAGTCTAAATGTGAAACAGATAAAGACAAGAAGCCATAAACATAGCTACCCAAGAACACAACCAACAAACTAGCAAAGACACCGACAAAGAAAACATCGCTTCAGTGGCACACTCGGTGGAGGTCTTTACTGTATAGTTACAGCGGTGTCACAAACCCCTAGCATGTATATAAGTGCCAGCAACTGCTCTCAAACTGTGGCAGTCAAATACAATGTGATTATTTGGCCCTTGACTTTATGCCTTCTTCTGCTCTTCAAAATTTGACTTGTTAATAAATAGTAGAATTTTTACATTCAATCAATTGATATGCCATAACGGAAACAAGCCAGCGGGGTTGCTGCACAATTTCAGGGACAAGCGAAAGTCTCGCGTATGTGTGTATGTATGTGTACATACATATGCAGAAATGAGCACACAGACCTCGTCATCTGCTCGGTCATTCATTTCGCATGCAATGCCTATTTGAATTGTGCTGCTGAATTGATCTCTATGAACCGATAGCGAGAGTCATCACGTGTTTTTTTTTTTTTTACTTGTTAATTAGATGGAAATCCCCCAAAGTGGAAAATTAACAACAAAGAGAGAGAGACACAGAGAGAGAGAGAGAGAGGAGATGAGAAAGAGAGAGAACGAAAGTTCAAGTGTAAACTACAAAGTTAGTATAATGTTTTCTGATAAATTAATATGAACTAAATGTTTTGTTTGATTTCAAAACTCATTCTCTTATTCGATATAAATAATATTATATTATTAATCGATACAAATAATATTATATGTATTTTATGAAAGCGACAAGTTATCTATCTTAAGCTTACAATATTTCTTCACTCTCTAGTCCAGCTACATTTAGTTTGTATAAAACAGATGAAACTATGTCTTTCAAAGAATCACACATCCGATCAATTCGCCTAAAATAACAATATAATTATCATTAATCTTTAAACACTGTTTAATCATTGGAATAATGGCCTTCGAATGAAAGGTTAGCTTTAAAGTTAAACTTTGAATATCTGTTTTGCATAACTCAACCAGCCTGAGCCTGGGCCTGAGCCTGAGCCTGGGCCTGAGGCTTCTTCCTCCTCTTATTGTCTTATTATTGGCTTATGGGCAAAAGAGTTAACAAGAGTGCACTAAACCAAATAGAAGCGAGCAGTTGGCTAATATGACACGCCTCGTTTTGAAGGTATTTAAGCTGAAAATTGCTTCTAAAATATTTGCATAGTTCCGTCCACAGACGCAGTCGTAGTTGGAGTCTCGAGTCTGCCAATACAGATCTTAGCCAGCTGCATTGATGCGTCTAAAACGTTCGCTCAAAATGTTTACACAGAGTCCATAAATGTTGTCCCACTCTTGCTCAGATTATATGTGTGTTTCTCTCTCTCTCTCGCTAGCCGGCACGTAAATGCCTCTAATTTTGGGAATAACGACAACTTGTCTTTTGTCATGGCCCATGGATGTCTTGGCGTTGTAATTCTTGCAGTTGTTGTTGTTTTTGTTGCTACAGCTAAGACTCTGTGCCTCATCATCATTTGCAAAGGAGCTGGACTGCTGGCGGCAGGTTTGCCAGCAGCAGCTGCCGCACTTGGCATCAACAGCAACAGCAACTGCAACAGCAACTGCATCAGCAACTGCAACAGCAACTGCAACAGTTTAGCTGCGCTTTATTTGCGCAGCTTTTAGCTACGTTGAAGAATTTCTTTTTGTTTTTATTTGCCGCCTCGTAATCGAGGCTCATAGATCAACAAAACGAAGCGTGCTATTCGCTCTCTCTCTCTCTCTCTCTCTTTCGCTCTCTGGATGCCTTGCTATAATTTACATAATTTAGCCAAGACGTCAATCAAAGTGCGACCCGCCGTTGACTGTGTGAACTGCCGCAATTCTCATGGCAAATGGCGCCGCATTCCAGCAAAGAGGAAAATCTCTCAACGCACAGCTGCGTCCCCACCAGAAGTGCCACCCACGCAAGAGCCCCAGCGGTCAGGCCGTGCTATGGACAAATCTGGAGCGCGATTCCAAATGGCCAACAGCACAGCAATTGCCTCATTTCCCACAGTCTTAAGCTCGGTTTTTGGTTTGATTACAACTTTTCTTCTGCTGCATCTCGGCCCATGGGCCATTCGAATTGTTCAGCTCATTTTCGCAACTGATTAAAGGCAATTTTCTAAATTTCCATGGCGTATTGTGACACTAACAACATTTGGCTCGCAATTCGGGCTGTCGTCATTTAATGGCCTTACTCCGAGTAGCAACAAGTAAACTCCGTGCATTTGTAGCCCAGCTGGGAGAAAATTGAACAGTTGTTAAATTCATTCGCTTGATATGTCCGCAATCCATTCCAAATCAAAGGGAGTCCAGCAAAAGTTTACTAACCGATTCAACTCTAGACTCTTATCTATCTATTAATCTTGTACAATCAATATAAATGTCTATTTCCTCCAAAATTTAAGTAAAATATTAAGACGAGCCTAGGGTACTCTTAGCTTTGCTAATATCTATAATAATGAATAAGTAATAGGATATTTTTAGCTTCAACTTCAAGGAATATAAATCAAATACTCTCTGTCTTCGCTCACAATTGAAATGTTAGTTTATTCATTGTTAAAGGTGTCTCATGTATTATTGCGATTGGCTGGCACACAGGAAACGCTGCTACCTGCACTTCCGAGATCGTCCGAGCGGAACGCGAAAGCCTCTGGAGCTAGTCTTGTTGGCGGACAGGTGCAGAGTGCTCGTCATCAAAGAGCTCGTGCAGGAATTCGCTAGTAAGCCGTGTGTGAGCTCTGCAATAAGAATTTGCAAGAAAATATATGCATGGATTCATTGAAGCGTCCAGTGGACAAACTTGAGACCCAGATAGTCGCCCTAGACACCCTCGATTCGGGCACCGTCTCGTGTCTTGTGGCTCACAACACCGGCAACCCTGCAGCAACTGCAGCTCCCATGATACTGCGCTCTCACACAGATGCGGGCATTTTAGTAATGCGCTATAATTTGTTCGCCTCTTGCCAACTTGTTGACGAACTGCGCCTCATTCAGTTGCCATACTTAGTACAAAAAGGAAAAAAGTTAATTATCTTTTTTTTTCTTATGGTCTCTCTCTTCCTCTCTCTCTCTCTTCCTCTCTCTCTCTCTCTTCCTCTCTTGGCTTTTTCTTTCTTTTTTGTAACTGCTGCGCTGGGCTATTATCCATGGTTCGGGCCTAGCTATGGTACTTTCTGTTCTTTTCTCACTCCCAGCTCTTGCGGCTGCTTTTTTTTTCATCCAGTCTTCGCTGCTGCTGCTGCTGCCACCGTTCCATCCGCTCGCTTTAGTTGAAGTTCATTGAACTATTAATTGTAGCAATGCCTCTGTCCATCAGCGGGCAGTGTGAAAGGTGATTTTTCAAGGCTGACACGTCCGGCGCTCCAAAAGGTTCCCAAGACCCCAAACAAACGCTGTAAAGTTCTAAAAGGTTTCGAGTTCTTTCAAATTATTTTTTTTTTTCTTCTAATTTTTCTTTTTTGCTCTCTCTTAAATTTACAATCGGTATTTAAGAATTAGATTGTTGAGCCCAGGTGTTAATGAGCGTAGGCAACAAACAAAAACAATAATTCATTTCCCACAATGAACGCAGAGCTTATCACGACAAAGCAGCTAACCAATTTATTGCAGCTTGGGCCTGTTACCAACTGACAAAAAACTGGCCACTGTTTGTTTCATATCACGCACGTAGAACACACACACACACACACGCGCGCGCGAATAAACCCGTTTACAAGTTTTTGTCGTTGTATTTTGCTTCTTTTTTACGGCTCAATTAACACAATTAGGAATAAGGCGAAAAGCTTTCAGTTGTTGAACGTAATATCCCGCACCATAGATGCCACTAAGAGATCACGGGCGTGTTAGAAAAACCCCGTGAATTCTTCCAGTGCCATTAACTGTGCCGAGATGCGAAACAACGAAAACTAACTCACTCATCTGCTGGTACTCCCGCGATGCTCAATCGAAAGATCCAAGCGCAGTCTCTAGCAGATATGAAACCTGGGAACTGGCGTCTCACCCGTTTGTGCTGGCCGACAGGGAAACAGGAGCAGCGTACAGAAGCTTTGTTCGATTTACATATCTATCCCACGTTGAGGCCGCTAACTGTTCACCTGTGCGGCTGCCTGATAAGGCATCGCTCGCTGCTTTGATCTATCCCACGATTTAATCAAAAACGCAAATTATTTTATTTTAGCCGCGCCGAAGCTCGCGGAAGTTGTTCGTAGGAAAGAGGCCAAACATGCGTGGGAAATACACGTTCCCACCTAGCCATTGCATGTTAGTAGCTGTAGCTGATGTTGGAGTTGGAGTTGAGGCATCTTTGGGCGCTGCGGTTGGCCTCATAATTCGCTGTGAAAATCGTTTTGTGGCTTTGCCGCTGCGTGCTGCATACAACTGCGATTCAATTTGGGAAAGAAGAGACGATACGTGTGGAATGAAATCACAAGAAAAGAAATGCAGAAAATCCAATTAAAAAAGATCATCGTGCTTGGCGAACTAATTAACTGGTGCATTTCAAATGATTCTCGGGGAAAATGGAGATCGGTGACGCGACGCGACGCGACGTCTCGGACAGGCTAATTGAGTTAATGCAACCAAATTGTAACATCGAAAACGAATTACAAATAACCTTTGGCCTCTGACAGCAAACTTCAACTTTAACTCTTGGGAAAAAACGTAGACTCAAATTAGTCACGAAGAAAGCGACGCGACGCGACGCGACGAGATGGCAAATTGTAATCAAGTTTGTTGCCTAAGTCTTTCATTTCGTTGCGACCAATTTATGCAAATGTCGAAATGCCGAATGCTGCTCCACTTCATGTAATTGCCACTTCTCTGTTTTTTCACTCGTTTTTTTGTTTTTGTGCTTTTGGTTTGCGCACGCTGCTTATCATGCAACGGTAAATCAGTGTGTCAGTCAGTCAGTTAGGTAGCTAGCCAGGCTCATTGACATGCCGGGCATGCAGCGCGAGGCGACAGCCATCAATCAAAAAGCGCTGCAATCAAATCAACAGCCAAGCAAATAAATACCAAAAACAACAAAAACGCAAAAGGAAAATAAAACAGTTAAAAATCAACGGCTGCTGTTTTGGCCGGGTTTGCAGCGAAATCGCGTGTCTCTGTCTACGCCGGCGCTGCTGGCCCCTGCCTGGCCGCATCACGATCTCAACATGATTTTTAACGACAAATTTACGCGCTTAATCTCTGGCCCCAGCAATAATCATCGTCAGCCAAACCGACAACAAAATATGCAAATGTGAGCGGTGTCTGTTTTTACATCTCTCTCCCTCTCTCGCTCTTCGTCTGGTTCTCTGGCCACTGCCGCTTCAACGCACGCCGTACGATTTTCGCATCCGCGCGCGCATCTCATCGCATCATTAGCGCCAACACTTGATGCCGAAGTCCCGCTGTCCGACTGTCCGGCTGTCCGAGCATCTCTTTAATGTTTAAGTGCGTTTTTCATTAATTGAAATGGTCAATTTGTTGCCAGCAAGAGATAAGAGTCATTTGTAGTCCGCTGCCTCTCATTGATACTTACTAGGTTGTCCAACTTCCCCACTATTCTACTTCTCTGTGTGTCTCTCTCCCTCTCTCCCTGTCTCTCTCTCTTGCTCTTGCTCTGCTTGATCGGTCCGTTGAGTTGTCTATGCCCTACATGGCCAGCACTTTACTGCCTGTCGCCGTTCACTGGCGCCAGTTGCTGTTGCGAAGATCTGCAGCTGCCTCAGCACACTCATTCATCACGGCCAAAGCAAAGGCTTCAACGACAAACCCATAAATATTAATAGAAATGCTTCAAAGAAAACGCTCGTATATGTTCACGAATCTAATATACACTGCAAATATGCATGCAGGCTGATATTTAAAAACAGTAATCCTTCATGAAAATATGCTTCAAGTGTACAAATATATCTTTAAGCATTTGGAAAAGTTCTTGAATTTTAATTGAATTCAACTTTTCAAATCAGTAAATTAAATTCAAATAAAATATGAATATATATAATATATATATTTAAGTGATATTGATAGATAGCTAGAACAGATTATAATAGCTTCTATTAGCTGCAGGCTTGGCAAGCTCTGTAGCATTATGATATAACCCGTTACTAAAGAGTAGCAGTAGAAGATAAAACAAGAAATGAGAAACGTAGAGAAAAACTAGTCATGGTCTTGACCATGTCATGGCAGAGGAATTGAACGGTAAGCGTCGGAAATTCGTTGTATATATGTATGTACATATACATAGATATGTGGTCGGTCGTATATGGCCAAAGGTAACAGTAACAACTGTTTATCGTTTATCTAGCGGCCTTTTTAAGCAAATTGCAGTCAAATGCCGCACGGAATCAGAGACCAGTTCTAATTGTCTGCAATGACAATGCAAACAGGGGCAGGTAGAAAAGAGAGAAATGAGATGAGATTGAAGACACGATTAAAGAAGCCCCTTACGCAGTCTTAACGGTAAGAATACACGCTGTTCGAGTCCAACTATACATAAATGTACATATACATACATATACATGTATATATATTCGAGAGCAATCCACAAACAACAACCACATTAACGAGGCAACTTCAGGTTTGGCCACAACTCTGGACTCAAAGCCAATTGGCATTTCAATCACGCATCAATCTGGCACGTTTTTATGATGCAGATCACAGGCAGCAAAATCAGCAACAGCAACAACATCAAAATGCTGAGTATGACGAACTGGACACAGCACGCGGCATTCACATTAAATGCAGCTGCAATGGCAGCATGCCCCCCATCCATGCCCGGCCCGATTCCTTTTTCATTCCTTGCTGCTGTTGTTGCTGTTGTTGTTGTTGTTGTTGTTGCTGCTGCAAGCTTATGAAAATGAAATTTTTATTGGTCGGTTATGTTTTCGTTACATTTCGTGGATTGTTATAAATTTCATTGATAATTGCCATATATATATACATATATATATGTATATATAATGTATTGATGGCATGATTATGTGCATGATTGTCTGATTGTTGTTGCACAGTCGTTGATGTTGTTGCTACGTGCGTGGCATATGCACTGCAAACTTCATTTTTTCCCAATTCCTTATTTTTTGCGCAAATTGTTTTCAACGAAATCGCATAGCAATATGGACACGAGCAATACTCAGTACTCAGTATTTCATATGGGTTAGCTAGGCAACGTATAAAGTAGTTTCACAAATTACATTCAGCCATGATATGAATTTATTTGGAGTAGCTTTCAGTCAGGTGGAGTAATTAAACAAGATATGATTGCCTTCCAGCAGTTATTATGAGCTAACCATAGTGTGTTTTAGATCTGAAGCTAAAATCCCCAAGTAGATTGCTTAGAAACTGATGAAACAGCTTTGGATCAACGTAAAGTATTCCGTATATTAAGCTGACTCTCATTTATTTTGTTATAGATCCTTCTCATTGCCATCATTTCGTCCGTCTATACCACACAAAAACTCATTAGGGGAGCTTTAATTTAGTTTATTTTATGGAATTCTTCAATTAAATTCACTTTTATCATGAGAAAGCTAAACAATTGCGAATTCGTGACGAATCTTTTAGCCAAAATCTTCTACCACAAACACGTTGCGCTCATTCAAAGCCATAAATTACGCGTACGTTAGCTGAGAACAACAACAATATATCTATGATTTGTGACATTTGTGTCGAGGAACAGTTATGCCAGCTGCCTGTTTGCCATATGGAAAGTTGCTAACAAAAACGAAACGTCCCGATGCGAGAACGCGCAGCTAAATAAAAACTCTTTTGCCATATCTGAGCCTGAGGACCGAGGCGAACAAGCGCTCACTATGCAAATGGCCTGCACTCGGCACAGAGCCAGATCGCAGCGAGAGCAGGAGCCGGGCCGTAAGCCGGGCTCGCATGAGCTCTTATCATGGCATGCGCACTCGGCAGGCTATCAAAAATAATTGACAACTAAATGCACATTGAAAATGTCGTGTGGCGTGAAAAAGACGCATTTAATGTGCCGCAGTTGTCATTTGACAAAATCGTTTGGCTCTGATAAGATACTCGAAACGAGAAGTCAATGGACTTCCAGCCGATCCTCATTTACAATTTTTCGTCTTGAATGTAGCGTGGGTAGCCTGCCTTTTTGTTTCGATTGTTGCTGTTGGTGTTGTTGTTGTTGTTGTTGTTTGCTTCTTGTTTTTGGTCATGAGAGCGTGCGCCCACACCAAGTGCTTCAAGTTCGTTGCTTGAGTCTATTTGCCTGGCTGACTGGCTAGCTGGCTAGCTCTGGCTCTGGCTCTGGCAACAATTGCGACGCATTTTGTTTTGGCCATGATTCATTGGGCAGCGTAAGAGGCTAGCTCTGAGCCAGCTACTGAGCGGGCTGTGAGCGACTGGCACGACCACCGCAATTACATCCGGTAATTTAATGTAATTTTATATTTCATTTCAATCACATGCGATATCTTGCCCCGGCCACGACGCCACTTTCGACTCTGGACTTGTTAGCATTTCAGTTGAAAAAGATAAATATACCTCGTACAGCCTCTATCTCTCTCTTTCTCTCGCTCTCCCTTTATACCTCCCTCTCACTCTCTACTCTCTCTCTCTCCTTTGGATCTAGAAGACTCCTAACTATTCTTTTTCAGTTTTGTCGCCTGTCTTTGGTTTAATTATAGTTTTATTATGAGTATTAATTAATTTCGAATGATTTTGAGCGGCTCCTTTGATAGCTCTGCAAACAAAATGATTTATTACTTAATTTATCTGTCGAAAACTGATCCAACTGCTTATTCAACTGCAGGTAACGTTAACGTCAACGTTAACTTGGCTGATATTCTACGACTTGGCACTATGAGCATTCCTAAAACAGAAACACAAAGCATAGGCTTTGTTAGCAGCTCAACAAAGTAGAGATTCCTCAGAGACTCTGTTTCTGTTTCTGTATCTTTTTATGATTAATTGCTTTGACGATCTTACAATGCCCAAAATAGTTTCTTTTATATATTTTTTTTTCTGGTTTTAACAAACTGTTTTTTGTTTTATTCGTTTTCTTAAATATTTTGTTAATTAGAATTTTAGTTCTGTATGAGACCATTAAACCCACTCGCCAACATGGCCAAATGGCTCCAAGAATAGTAAGCGGCAATTAACAAAAATCAAACAAAAATTTCTGAAAGAAAAAAGCGAATGGAAACCCAAACTAATAACAGAAAACTGTTAGAAAGAGGCGTTGCTCAATGGTTTAAAAACGCATTTGTATTTTTTTGTTTCAGTTTTTTTTCTGTTCTCTGTTTTCTGTGTTTTCCCCCCTAATTATGCAACAGCTCGTGTGGCTTTGATGGGCCACCCTTGAACCATTTGATAAATTAGTCTTGGCAGCCAGCAGAGGTCAGGTCCATACTCTGACGGGGTCGACTAGATGAGTTTATGTTTGAATCTATCTTTGTCAAAGAGTTGGCATTGTTCCTCTCTCTCTCTCTCTCTCTCTCTCTCGCTCTCTGACTAAACATCAATCTGGTCTGCCAGCCTTAGCTGCCTCTAGTCGCTGCTGAGTATCAACTTACCCAACAGGAAGCGTGCGCTAGCCTTCCAGCCAATATGCAGATCAGTTCCATGATTGACAAGTTCAGGATGCAGTCGGCTTCGATTCAGGCACATTTCATTCTGCAAGCAGAGGAGAACATAATACATGCGACATAAGTATCAATGGAATTCATGTTGATGTCAACTATAGCAGTTGGCATGCGCGAGGGTTGCTTAAAGAGAAGGCATACATATATATTCTTTTTTTACTAATTTACTTTACTTAAATTATGCATGTCTACAAATCTATAAATCATTTCCTCAACATGTCTATTCACTGCCAATTGCCAATTGTCAAAGGAAAGCCATCAATTGCAATCGTTTGTTATTTATCTGTTGCTCTTTTTTGAGCACTGATTTATGCTATACGAAAGCACTTTGCCGTCATTAAATAGAGCTAATGCTCTGGCTTTACATTATGGGCAGGAAACAAACAAATGAAGAGAAAAAAAAATAACATAAATAGCTGCCACAATAAGTCGAAGGCTGACTAACTCTAGCTGGGCCTGTTTGTGAGCCTGCTTCAGCCCGAGGCGCATTTACAGGCAGCAGTCCACAGTCAGCAGGCAATTGGCAACAGGCAAAAGAGTTGGCTCGTAGGGTGGCTAGTTGGATAGCATTTGACAATCGGCCCGGTTAGCTGGATCGGCTTGAGCGAATGGAATGTTGTTTGCTGCTTTGCAGTTTTGCAGTTTTGCAGTCTTGCAGCTGCAGACACAGTTGCTGTTACTCGGAACTTGCCACACATGCCACAATTAAATGCCAGACA
The DNA here is from genome assembly GCF_001654015.2 of Drosophila navojoa. Next base: position 248,761 of record NW_022045954.1, read on the forward strand.
TAGCTCAGTTTCAACTAGCTGTCAGAGGCGCAGAGCATTGCATTTGCCTGGGTGTCGTCAGATGTCGCCACAGGCGCCGCTTAAAGTCATTGCTTAAATGAATGAATATAAAGCGAGTTGCCCAGCGAGCGCATGATAAACTGACAGCCTTATGACAGCATTACGCAAATTGACAACCCAGACGCTAAGCAGCCAAAGAAGACATCGAGCCGCCGCAGCGAAGATGACTCCAGCCAGCCAAGAGCCCAGTCACCCAGTCAGCCAGCCAGCCGATTGGCTTAATAAAATGATATATTAAATGCGATTAAAACGCGGCAAAAGGCGACGAAGACAGCAAACAACAACAACAACAACAGGAGAACAAGGAGACGCTGCAATAAATATATTGGAACAGCTACTTGATTCTGCGTGGTGCCAACAAACGAAAACTTGTATCTCTCTCTCTCTCTCTCTCGCTCTCTCTCTCTCTCTCTCTCGATCTCACTCTGGAGTCTGGCCGTGGCACGCTGATAAAAGTGTTCATTAATTTACTGCGCAGGGCGCATAATTAAATGCGTGTTGGTCCTGGTTGCACCCGTAATGACATTAAATATGTTTAAACAAGCATAAATAAATACTGGACGCTGGAGCTGGAGCTGGAGCAGGTTTGCCCCGTTGCAGACAACTTAGTTAGCCGGGCTGATGTTTTAATCAGGGCGTGTATTTTAAAGGCGCTGACCCAGGCGCATGTTCCACAACTAGTTAAATTAATGATGCAACATAAAGCCAGATCCCAGCCAGCAGCCAGCAACAAAACTGGAATCGGGATGCAAAAGATTTACGACAATTGGCAGCTCGACTCTGGCGCTGCCTTCAATTGATGCTTCTTATTTTATTTTATTTCTTTTTTTCTGGAGACTAAGCGATAAATTGTAAAGTTAATCGCTTGTCAAAGTTTTCGCGGGCACATTTATCTCCGCGCACAGGGCACAGGAGCTGCTGCCGATGCCAACAGCTGATAAGTAATAGTTGCGGATTTATAGACCAGGTCTTAGAGAGCTGGTACAAGCCGAGCAACAGAATCTAACTACCGAATGTTTGGCCTTATAGCTGCTCCTGCTGAGGCCATAAAATACGTTTGGTTTATGTTCACTCCAGAGCTTATCATTTGCCTCTTTGATTGATAAAGCCCCATAAAAGCTCGCAGAGCAGGTTTCCACTGATTGGTCAAGGTTGCAAGTCTGAGAACTTTTTGCCTTTCTAAGATTTAGTTTATTCGAAAGTCACAACTCATAAAGTAATAATAACAATAAAACTCGAATTAAAATGAAATTTGCTTGCCATATACAAAAGGAAATTCAAATTCAAAATAAATGTTGGTCTGATTGACCCATAGTCTCTCAGACTAACGACCTAAGCCAACACCCTTAATCTCACTTAAATTGATGACTTATTAGTAACCAGATGGTATAATAATACCCAGCGCTGACTCACAGACCTTCAATATCTACTAAATACACATAGATAGAGACTTGCAGCAGTTGTGGCGCTTGATAAGGAAGCCTTTGGCAGCAGTCGAACAACTTGATCAAAATTTGTTAAGTAATGTAGTCTACTCTGGCATTCCTCGGCCTTCATTGTTCTTGTTGGAAATTGAGGGCGCAGAGCCAAGCCGACGGCTGTTGTGCACTTCGTGAATTGGAGAGGCGAATTTTGCGTTATTTGTACCCATTGTTTGCAGTGTATCTATAGGGAATGTCATTCAAGTCGCCAGAAGTTGACAAATTGTCAACTGATATGGGAAATGCTGTGTAGCCCGGCAGCAGTTGGCAGACGGCAACAGCGGCAACAGCGGCAACTGCCAATACAACATACAACATTCTCATGTGTGAGCATTATATAGATTTATGTGTGTCGCCAGCCCTGCTCTACACCTCCCCCCGTCGCGCGCACACACCGAGCCTTCTTTGCATATGCATAAGCAACGGCGGGCCAGAGTCTAGGCTTTGCTCTTGTTTACCTGCGGTTATTTATTTATTTATTTTTCTTGTCGTCGTCTGCTGTCTGTCGTCCGTTGTGTCTCTTGTGTGTGGCAATTTCTCAAGTTCAGTTCACACGCTTTCACTGATTGTGAGCACATATGTCAATTTGAGCCTTACGATTTATGCAGTTGCTGTTCGGCTTCGCCGCTTTGATAGATAACACCCGTCTGCCATGCATAATTAGCTTAGTTCAACAATAAAACATGCACGCCTCAATGATCTACTTCTAGCTATGGACTTGCAAATGCCATGGCGCACACTCCAACAAATTGCTGCTAATGAGCCGCTGCTGCACTCCCTCGACTAGTCTCTCTTAATTAAAGCCATAAACAGAACTCTCCTGCGACCGCAACTTGGCTGAAATCTCCTTTATTCGCTGTGTTCAATTGTCGGCTGCAGAAAAAAAGAAGGAACCCTGGGGAAAATATACAAACACAGCGTGCACTGTGTTTCACTATAAGGAAATATATGTACATACGTATATATGAACTACATTGGAATCAAGAGCAAATAGCAATGGACTTGAATGGAAATGAACAGAAGATTACAGACTGCATATGTAGATATATGTATTGGGATAGTAAGCATATCTTTATGCTAAAGAACTTACCATATCAACCCGTAGAGCTAACGCCTTGCTGATCAGAGAAACCATCTGCATTCGTCCAAACCTGTAAATAAATAAGAATAAGAAAAAATGATGATTTAAAGCAAGTTTTGTAATTAATCTTGACAAATAAAGCCCACTGTAATGCCATTTTTCCACGTAAACACCCTCAATGTGCTATCCCATGACCATGCCCCCATGCCCATTACGTTTGCGTCGTTTCGAAGGATTTCAGTTGTAGCGCTGTGCCAAGACTTTGTATTTATCTTCATACAGAGTTTTTACATGCATAAATCTTGGCGGCACTTTCAGGCCCAAGCTCATAGGGGCGGTGGGGAGGTGGCAGCGGTAGCAGGGGACTGGACTCGACGGACTGTTCTGACTCGTCGGCTAGCCAGCTTGGCGTGGCGTGGCGTGGCGTGGCATGCTGTAGCGGTCTCTGGCCCCTGGCTGACTGCTTGCAACATCATCATCATCATTATCCTTCATTATTATTTATGAAGTTTCTGTAGAGTTGCGCGAAACCGGTTATGCGTGAAACCTTTCAAGTATTTCATAATTGTGCCAAGTTATGCACAAATGCACAATATTTTTCATTAATTTTGCTGTTGTTCTTCTGTCTTATTAAATTATTGCATTTTAAATGCGTACACTTTGAGCGGAAGAAATTTAAAGCGAGAGCGAGAGCGGAAGTAACAGAGAGCGCAAGAGAGTGACCTTTACGAGGTGCTACCTCCAGCCCAAGCTGGCTCGATCTTAATTACATGTATGTTGGCAACTCACGACGCTGATGAACAGTAGCAATTATTTGCCAGACCGCCACTCAGCACTCATCATCTACACACACACACACACATGCACAGGCGATGATATATAGCCATATTACGTATACGCCGCGTACAGCCGCTGCCTTAACTAATTGCCACGAGAGTCAAAGTCAAAGCCGAAGCTGGAATCGGGAATGGGAATGGGAGCGCAGCGTTACTTGAAGCTGTCATTAACTTGGCAGCCCGGCGACGTCTGAGTGCCAATGCAATGCCTGGTCAAACGGGCCAACATCATAATCTCCGCTAGCAGCAGCTTACACAGATATTATATCTGTTCTTTTGCTCTTACTACAGTATCACGGTATTCCTCCTCTTTTCTCTTTTATGCTGTGTAAGCAAAGCTGATGATGCTGCTGATATTTTTCATCTCTATTCTTTTTTTTTTTTTTTTTTTTTTTTTTTTTTTTTTTTTTTTTTTTTTTTTTT